>CAUYSK010002909.1:0-98762 GCA_963575035.1 Avahi laniger
TGACCTCTGGAACAGGACTGAGAATCCAGAGATGAAACCATCTGTATATGGTAATCTAATCTTTGACAAAGCTGACAAAAACATACACTGGTGAAAAGAATCTCTTTTCAACAAATGGTGCTGGGAAAACTGGATAGCTACATGCAGAAGATTGAAACTAGACCCCCACCTCTCACCTCTCACAAAAATCAACTCAAGGTGGATAACAGACAAAGCTACAGATTCTTAGTAGGTTTTTCAAGCGAGTTCCAGGGCTTCCCTTTGAAGAACTCCATTGCAGAATCAGGGTGGGACACCAATGTTAATAATGGTAAAAACTATATCTGAAAGACACTGTTCCCTTTGCCAACAAGTTCAGAATAAAGAGAAATAGCACACATTGAGTTTGGAGATTTATCTTGTGTTGGGAGACAATATTTTCAACGGATTGCTCAAATTTCTACATACAATCTGAGCAATAGGTGTTGGTAGCTTGCTGCAAACTGTCTTTCAAGGATTTTTTTTTTTCAGAATATTATGGGAGTGCAAATGCTTTGGTTACATGATTTGCTTTTGTGCAGTTTGAGGCAAAGTTGTATGTGTGCCCATCACCAAGGTAGGGTGCATTGTAACCATTAGGTGTGAATTTACTGGTCCCCGCCTCCCCACTCCCACCTGCTTGGTTTCCCTTGAGTTTTACTACTATATGTGCACAAGGGTGTTGATCAATGAGCAAAGTATCACAAGAATGGAAAAACAAATACCACGTGTACTTACTATTAAATTGGAACTAATCGATCAAAGATTTTTTTATAGTGAACAGCTTTGGAAGATAGAGATAGTGTTTCCCTGTGAGGCAGAGGACAAATTTGTTTCCTGAAGGATGTGATAAATATAATCTCACCCTTTGGGTCAAAGCTTAGGCAGATTAGCTTCAAGCTCCAAAAGATCCACAATTCTTAAATTCAGGGTTCCTGGTTTGTGACACAAACGAACTGTATGTACACAGAATTCTCTACCTTACTCCTGTGGGACTTTGGGAGCAGGAGGAGCCAATGGAAACATGAAGCTTATGCTGCCTGCTGTGTCATGAGTTTCAAAATACTTTGCCTCTGACGTAGAATCATGTGCCTTCTGCCAGCAGCTATGATGCCATGCAGGCTAACGTTTTAGCTTGCAGGTGGGTAAAATTTTAGTCTTTAAATTTTGTAGTTATTTATTTATTTTGGATTTTTTTCTATTTATAGAAGCAGTATTTTTTTTTTTTTAGTACGGGGAATTTGAAAGGGAAAAGAGACATGTAAGAAGACAAAAAATACATGATGTTCCCACCAAGAGCAATATTTTGATTTTAGTTGAAATTTTAATATTTCTCTATATGTACTTAAACATATTATGTAATTATGTTAATAATATAAATCATATTTTGCAGATTGCATTTTCCCTTAAAGTATATAAGTATTTCTGTGCCATTAATTTTTCATGCTTGATTTTGAATATCTGCTTAATATTCTTTCATTATAACTAAACCATTGTTTATATAATCATTCTCCTGGTATTGAACATTTAGGTAATTTAGAGCTTTTAGCTATTAAAAATAATTCTGCAATTATTTGAGCATTCCTTTCATATTCTTGGTGTGCTTCCTTATTTACATTAAAAAATTTCACAAGGTAAAACTGCTAGTTTTCAGCAGTTTTATATTTAATATTTTCTCATGTGTGCCTTAGTTCTCTTATGATTGAGTCAGAAGTTTCACATAATCAGAACTTGCACAGGAAGCTATTTCTCTAATCTTGAACCTGATTAGACTCTTTTTCTATCTGGGATAAATGGCCTTTTTGGTTTTCTTCTTCCTGACCAGTTGTTTCAGAAGTGTTGATCTGCTTCACAGATTCCGCTAGTTATCCTTTCACTCTTTAGTTAGAAAATAACGCATCCAGTTGCATTTTTCTTCATTTCTCTAGCTTCTTTAGAAGATTCCATTTCATTCTTTTGAAAACAGGCAGATGTATATGGAATGGTATATTTACTCCAGAGTCCTGTCAGAATCTCCTCTTTGATTCCCCAAGCACTTTTTAACATTTTAAAATAGCTGTCATTAATAGGTTGATGGTAACAATTTGTCTCATCATGGCCTCAGACTGGATAAGTTGTTTATTATCCTAGAATTAATGTTGTGATGAATGTGCTTTACCAACTTGAATATTTGTTCTGGATAATAATGCACAATCTCCACCAAAAATCTGTCTACCTGGGGAGTGATCTCATTTTGTACACCTGTCTCATGTTTGCCCCATCCTTTAAAGTAACCTCCATTGCTCCTGTAGAAAAATAATAGGCTAATGTACAAACATAGATTACATATTCCAGAGATAAGATTTCGGCTCTAATATACAGGATATAATTTTATAGTTGGATCAAATTCAAAATATCAGTCACTTTGCCTTTTTCCAAATTAATATGAATGGCTTTGGGATCATGTGGTCGACATCATGTTTTTGTAATACACTGCTGGTCCATCAGCAAATTACACATAAAACTTAAATTAAGAAATGAGGAACAGAAAGACTAAGCACCTATTTATCTTTGCATATTTGCATAACTATATCTGAAAGGACTATAAGTAAAGCTAATAATTAAGTGGCTACAACAAGAAAAGAACAAAAGCTCTTCTTGTGCAAAATCAACGTACAAAACTCAACTTTCGCAAATTTGTTTGTAGCTTTGTTAAGGTTTGAGTCCTTTTAGGATTCCTGCTTAGAGAAGACATACGAGAGAAAACAAGCAAACAAGACAAATAAAAGAAACAAAAATAAACAAACAAAATTCTCCTGGGTAAATCATGAATCTCTTGGGTAAAATGATTTTCTCCCAAAAGAATCTTTACTTCTTACTTATGCTTTACAAATAATTGAGATTTCTGGTCACTAAAATATGAGAAATTAAAATATTTCTTCATTCTCTCTCAACACATACCAAAGACTCTGGCACTATAATATGTTAAAAACATATTTAAGGGATTAATGCATAAATTATTGTTCTGAATCAAGGAATAGTGAATATGAATGATGTCTGTATGTTCTTATGATGATGCAAAATATGAATGAATGTATCAAAGAAAGCATAGCACCGAACAAAGTTAAATAGTCAAGGAAGATTTTATTCAAGGATATTACAGTACAGAAGAGAGGCCAGAGTTCAGTAGGAGATCGACTCTGCTAAAACAAAAGGCAAGGGTCCTTCCTTCCTTTCTCTCTCTCTCTCTCTCTCTCTCCCCCCATCTCTTAAGTACTGGATTGAGCTAGTAGAAAACTTAGAGATTGATCACTAGTGTTGAGCACTATAAGTTATTCCTGAGTTTACAAATAGTTTTCTCTGTGATTAGGTTTTTATGTGTTTGCTACTTGGAGCCCACTGAAATTGGTTACTACCCTAACAGAGACTGGGAGGTAGGGGCCCTATCTTCCTTGAAGATTACATCAAAGAGATGGCTTTGAGGTCCTTGAGAAAGACATCCCCAGTCCATAAAACTAGTAAGGATGTTTAAAAAGATTTACATATCTCTCAATGGGGCAGGGAAAGAATTTACAATTATTAAATTGTCTAAAGTAAATTGTGTAAGAAAAAGGAGGTCAAGAGCCTATAGTCACAAAGAAGACTAATGTTTAGTCAAGCTGAGGCCAATGTTACAACCTTCTCGATTACATGTAATCTTCTTAATAGAAATGAGATGTAAGAGAAAATGTCTTCTCCACATGTACACAGAGCTGCTAGCTAGTTCCACTGAGTGTACATTCTTGGAAGGTCAAATGGGAGAATGTCATTACATGCATACAGCATGAATTGAAATATAACTGTTAAATTTTAAAAATCTTATGTGTTATTTAATAAAATAGGAAGCTTAGTGCATGTAGTATTACTCCCTCTTTAATTGAATGGTATTAAACTCTAATCCCTTAATCTTTGATTTATTTCACTCTGCTCCATCACTCCTGTTGGATGATAGCCATGGTGGATTGTAGCTCCTGCTGATTTTCCATGCTACTATGTCCTTCCTCTCTGATTTGAAGCCTTGGGCATCAGAGATAAGGGAGAAATAAGCCATCATTTATATCAAAACTCTTCACCTTAATCACTATTATGTTTCATGCTTTGTCCCTTCATGTCCCAAGTTTTTTTGTAGTGCATCTTGCATGGCTCTTCTGCCTTTCTCTTTGACAGGAGCCAGCTTGTTTCTGTGTCTTCTCCTTGGCTGTAAGCATACATGATTAAATGCATTGCATGTGAGGGAGAAACTAAAACTTTGTTAGTCCTAGAATGGTTACACATTGTGAAGAATAGAAGAAATGATATTTAAAGAACAAAAACCCTTTCTAGGATTCTGACAATTCATTTTATGGATGAGATTTCCATTTTAGTTGATTGGAATTTTGTGTGTATGTGAAATTAACTTAATTAGCATAGGATTTAGTTTTAAAACAATAATTAGTATAAATTTATAATCATTATTTTGAAATAAAATGAGGTTACTTTTTAGATTTATGGGACAATAGATTGTAAATGAGTAAAATTTATGTTTTTAAACAACATTCTAAAGCCTCAGTTTCACCACTTGTGTGATAGGAATAATGATACTTTAATGATCAAATATTGCTTTAGAAAGAAGAGAAAACACATTAAAAATAGTCCTATAATGAAATATAAAAAGAAAAGAACTTTTACTTAAACATCAACTATTCACAGTAATATCCTTAAAATACTAATATTAAGAATATAAGAAAGATACCTTGGAGTATCTAACTTATTTTCAAATACACTTAAATCATTAGTCAAGTGGCACTGTGCTTATTATGTGATTACGGATGCTTTATCAGAGAAAAAACAGCTTGCTTCCCTCAGATAGAAATATGTGCTCTTTTCATTACATGAAGGCAATTGCTTTCTGGCTTTGTTATAAATAACTCTGTGTTACCTGTCTCCTGTCATCCTAAAAACATAAATAACTTTTCCTTTAGCAAAACTACAAACATATAACCCTGATTGAATTGACTGGTAGAAATAAAGTTAAACTCAGTTATTATATAGGAAGCTTTTAAGAACAATTCTGTATGGATAATGGAACCTAATTGGTGATATGCATTATCAACTTTATTATAAAATGGAAATTTTGATAGAGTAATAAGTGCCAGAATGTGACCATAAATTCTTGACACATATCCATACTCTGGGTCAGAGAAAGTGCATGCCTGCTAACATAGCCGAAGAGCACCTACCTGGTAGGAATTCAAATAAGAACTAGACTATTACATTACAAAGAAAATCAAATGGTTAATGGGCACAAATATGCAGGTAGATAGTTGAACGATATTTGATAGCACAATAAAGTATAATTAACAATAAATTAGGGTATACTTTAAATTAACTAAAAGAGTGGAGTTGGATTGTTCCTAACACAAAGAAATGATAAATGCCTGAGGTTATGGATGCCCCAATTACCCTAATTTGATTAAGACACATGGTATGCCTGTACCAAACATCACATGTATCCTATAAAGATATATAACTATTATGTACTCATAATAATTAAAAATAAAAAAATCAAATTGTTATTAAACCACTTAGAAACTGAGCTGAAATTATTTAAGACCTTTCGTTTGCTCTACAGAAAACTGAATTCACTTATATTCATTCACTCCTTTATTCAATCAAAAAACATATAACCAAGATAGTTTATATAGCAGAATTATTAAGACATCATCATATAAAATTAGGGAGTCCTAGGTTTGAATCCCAGCTATAAATTGAGTATAGTGTTTTTGTGAAAATTCGATGATACGATTCAGTGTCCACTGATACCCACTGAAATGTTTTATTCTAGTTATGAATAAGTTCAACCTTGCATGTGCCTAAATGGCTCCAGGACACAGCTCTTCAGTATTTTTTGTGTTTTCCAAGGACGTTGGAACGTATTCTGCTGTGCCTTGTCACCTAGGATTATGAGAAACCTTCACCATTTTCATGTTGATTTGGTATACATAGAAATTACTCTACTTTCTGTACAGTTTGCTATAGTCATGGGGAAACTCAGTGAGACCGCAACAGTACCATGCAGCCATTCTTGCCATAGGGTCTTGCATCCTTCCTGGGCTTTAGTCAAGAAAGAGAGCAAAGATCCCTTTTGTCCCTGGATTTTAAAAATACTATGTGGTATCTGTCCTTCAGGCTCAAGTGAGGATGACGAGAAGCATGAAGAGAATGGGTGCAACTTAGGGAATAGAGCCCCTTTTCAGGAGACTGTTGGCATTTACTCAATCCATATTTCTTTTTATTCATTCCTAACTCAGTCCAGGACTTGCCTACTTTATATTCTATCTATTCTTATTTCTGAGCAATATTTTATAGACTATGTTTTTCTCTGAATTTTTGTCTACTCAGGGCCTCAAACTCAAAGCTGTTTCGCTGCATGTCTGTTAAAACAACTCTTCTCTCAGTCATTGCATAGGACTTAAAAGGATTTACAGTGGGAGAAAGGTCAGGAGTAAAAATGAGCAAAAATGAAAGAGTTTGCATGTGTGTGTTTCTGTCTATGCATGAAGGTCTGCATGTATGAGTATGTATTCATGTGTATCTGTGTGTTTGTGAGTATATGTGAAACATGGTGATGGTAGAGAAACAGGGATAACATTCAACCTCTTCCAAGCAGTGTTCAACCTCATTGAATTAATCCATGCACTGGCCCAACTCGAAGTTCCCATCCCTTTCTCCTGTCTTGCTCTGCTATTCTCTAAAACCTAGCACAGAATGGGAAAAGAACAAGAAGCAAAACCTGTAAATAAGTTTGCATATATGACTGTGTCATACATAACACAACATTAATTTAACAATTATTCCCACTGCTTTGTCATAAATTGTCTCTGTGGTAGTAAAATTACCAAAGTCCAGGAAGCATTGGTTAACCTAATTGCTGCAACTTGCCGAATGATCCGATGATTTACAAAATGATTCTTAAAAGAATTATTTAATTTCTCAAGAAAAACAGCATAGGGAAGAATTGATTGCTGCTATGAGAAATTATAGTAACCTAACCTAATATTTTTAATTTCAATAAAATGCTTTGTTTAAAACAGAACATGTATCTTTTACCAACCATGTATAAGCTTAGAAATGGACAAGCTTGGTCATTTTTCATAGCTTATAAATTTTAATTTTGCCAGTCATTCCTCTGAACCTTATAAGACTTGGCCTTTTGGTGTTTGGCTAAATAACTTCTTTAGTATCCTAAACAGGTTTCCCGATGCTAAGCATGTCAGAATAGGAAAATAGGTGAAGTTAAAGAAATTATTAAAAATAGGGAATAAAAACTCTGGAATTCAAGCTCTCTGTGGTATCACATCATCCTGAAGGAGCATCTTTGAAGTTATTTATACCAATTAGATCGATGAACAGTGGTACAACACCCATCATCCCCCCACACTCCATCTACTTCTTCAGGTTACATTATCCAAATGACCCACCCCTACTTATTCATTAAGAGTTACCGCAAAGGTTGTATCATTTTTTACAAAAAGCACACATGATATATAGGGCCTCAGAAGAGATGTTAACCTGGTTAAGAGTTTAAGGTGGCAAGATTTTCCATTGGTTTTCTCTCTGCTCATCTCCAACCAAAAAAGAAGCTAACCATTGGACATAAATTCTTAGTAGCTTCAGATGCAAGTATTTTTAAATCACCAAATAGACATTTCTAATTTTCAAATCGAAAGGTAATCATTTCTTAAAATAATCAATATGTCTCTTTCATTTTCTGTGCACTATTACTTACAGAATATGAAGATGATATTTTGACTTGGCCTTGCATCTCCAACCTTCTTTCGTTTCATCTTCTGCTCATATTATCATTTTTATACTATATGATTTATTTCCTGGGGTTATGTACATTTCCATAAAAATGATTAGGAAAACAATAATCAAATCCAAAATCTTTTGAATCCTGGAACATGTACTCAGCATATTTTCCAAAACCTTAAGGACTTTACCATATTAGATTTTGGAAGACAATTTGTGAGATAGGAAAGCAATTATAGGGGTACCTGTGTATTTTTTCTTCCACTTATATAAGCCCCTGAAGGTCATTTTTAAGATGTTAAATATTTTGAAGCATGATGAAAGATGGATAGGAATTTGCATCTTTTTTTCTGCAGGAGTATCCTTTCATAAAGTTGCACAGACTTTGGAAAGTCAAGGTTAAAGCTAATTTAGTTAACATTAGGAAATGTGGCTTTCATTAAGTCTTGAATTTTCATTCATATTACCATTTTACAAGGGGGGCAGATAGCTCTGTTATAATTATATAGGCAGAATGTATGTGTTTATGAGTGAGTTACTTATTAGTAGACACTAAACATTTGTTTTATGAGGTAAACATTGCTATCAAACTAACACTTAAAAGAAATAGACTTATAAGTGTTTTTTTAAGCAATGATATAAACAATGTCTAATTTCTTTCAACCCAAGGGTCTGATTTATTCACATTGTCCTCATTAGCTTTTTTTTAAATAGTTTATTTGATACAGCTTTGCAACAGAAGTTAGAGAACCCTAACAAAGAAAGTATACCCAAGATAAAGTCATCCATAGACTTTTCTGCAGTCACAATATGAAGCAAAATTTTCAGATTTTTGGTGTGAAAAAACTGGTCATTATTCCGGCTAGCACACAAAACCAATTTGCTAAATTTCTATTTACAAAAAAAGTTCTGACTGTAATAGTGACCACAGATTTTATTGTTCACATTCCTTGGTTCTATCCTCACCCTCACACAGCCTGCTCCTAACTATTAATGGATTTCAGAATAATTCTGGGAAAAGGAGTTTTATTGGACTATATTAACCCCATAATATCCATCCAATTAAAAAAATGTTACACATACTTTTCATACTTCTATCCTGTTGAAGGAAATGAGCTGAAAATAAGAAAAGATTCAAGTGTTTGCTATATCTACCTTTCTGGATTTTTTAAATGATCAGCTTCAGTTTTACTTGTTCTTTAGAAACAACTGCAGAATTACTCAAGGCCTGTAAATTCTCTTCTAGAGCACTGTTCTTTAGACTAATTGCATTTATTTAGTTTTCTATTTGTGATAGTAAGATGCAAGAGTGAAGAATCGTATAAAAATATTTCAAGAAAAAATGTTCAAATTCTCTGATATAAAATAATTATATATGATCAAAGTTTCCTTGTGATAATATAAATTTTCCTTTCTCATAACATATTTAGGACAAAGAGATTTGCAATTTAAAATTTCTGATTTAAATGTGACAGATGATAGATTAAAATTTGAGCATTAAAGTAGTTGGATATCACTGGCCATTGACAGTATAAATTTTTAAGTGTTTTTTGATAAGGAATTATAAATATATAATTTTTGCTTTTCAAATAAAATTTGACTCTAATAAGAGTTTTATCTAGCATGTGAAACACTCAATATTTGTTACGGATTTGATCATAATTATAGTTTATATATATGCTGTAAAACATTTTCTTTCCGGTAAGCCATTTTTCCTTTCACTTCCCATATGTTATGGGGCATGGGATGTGTCTAAGGCATACGTCCTACTTGATGCTCATTGTTATTAATATTTTCAAACTGCCACCGACCCATCTCCCGTTCCTCAAATAATGATTTGCTTCAATCCTGTGACATTAAATTATATGGTCAATTGACTTTTCTGTCACTCTCCTTCATTCATTGACTATTTTAATACTTGTTTCACTGTCTTTACTTCAATCACTGCTTTGCCATTATTCTTGTGTTCACTATTCATATATTTTATCTACTTCCTCTCACTTTTTACCTATAATAAGTTTTTTACCTCTAATAAATATTTTACCTCTAATAATCTGACTTTATTTTTATTCCAGTAACTACAATAGTATTCTCCAAATTTTGCCGTTATCAATAACTATGTCATTTACACATTTTCAACTTTTTATGATCTTATTCTTTCACTACTGCCTATCTTTCAAGCTTACTTTCTCAAATAAATCAATCTACTGATATTTTGACTCCACCCCCTCCATTTTCTCACTGTAATGTGTCTTCTCCTCTTACACTCACTTCTCTCTTTACCTAAGTTATGATCCAATGTTCATCACTCTACTCACTTCAACTCTCTTGCCCTATCCAGCCTACACTGGAACGGCCTAACCAGAAGCCCGTTAAATGCATGTGTTTCTCCACGTGTGTTTCTAAGCAACTGAATATAGCTGGAAAACACCTGGGAAACCTAATGATTATTGTCTCCTTGTTCAAGAGCACAAACCTCTAGTGATCCCTCAGTACTGTCTGAGACCCAACTAGAGTTTGGGTTTGAGTTTACTCATTTTCCCATTCTTCTAAAGAACTTTCCCTTGCCATCCCTTTACTCAAAGACATAGAAATTTTTACTCCATCCTAAATCAGTTTGTATATTTGGTTCTTATTCTTTTGAAAAACCATTTGTAGGCTACCTTCTCACCTTTCCATTACCTAAGTCTTAATAACTCGCCAGCATTTATACCCATATAATTTCTCCACATTACATTTTTTTTCTTGTTTTATTGCGCTGTCATGATGTTTAGGTAAATGGTTAATAGAAATGGTTATTATTCTTGCCTTGCTCCTGATTTTAAAAGACTTCTTCTAATGTATTTCCTTTAGGATTATTGTTCCTTTCAGTTTTTGTGTACATACTATTTATCCAATTAAGGAAATCACTTGAAGGTGACTTATAATCACACTCTGATTTAATTTTATTTTTTCTTTTCTCAGCAGGTCCACACCCTAGTCAATCATAATCATTGGTTCATAACATACTCACTTTGTTAGTTCACATTTAAATGACTTTTGTTTATTGATTCAGTTAGTTGATTATTATATCAGTTTGGATTCAGTAAGAAAATAAGAGCCACTGTAAGTATAATGGAAACTTCTGGCAAGTACCTCTCATGAGCAAACTCTAACCCAGATCCATATAGGGAAATGAATTCTGGAAAATATTGAGTGATGATACTAAGTTGAAGCAAATAATTTATCACAGACCATTCTTTTGTCAATGCAGTATCTCTAATACTCCTTTTAACTGTATTTAATTTCTGAATAAAAATACTAGTAAAATAATGCTCCAGGTCAAATGAATGCAACTATTTCAGATAAAGCTAAAAACTTGCTAATCTTCTTAAAAGAGGAGACACAAAGACCTATATAACATCCAGTTGATATTTGTTCTTTTGCAAACAAAGTCATACTTTCTCTTTGATATTCTATAATGCAAATACTGAATTAGAGATTTAACCTCTAATAACACATATTAGAATGGGGGGAGAGAAAAAATTGGTTAATACAATAGTAGGTTATTAAGCATGAAATGTTCGATTTCCTTAAATACTAAGTTTGAAAGTTAATATCTCTGACATTTTACTTTGATACTTCTCATTTTATGTTTACATCCTCAGTCTTTCAAATACATGCTTTGGCTTGTGATTATCTTATCGAATTTTTTTAGAGCAACTATGAAACCATGGATAAGTCAAAAATTTGCATTATTTTCAAATATGATTTCTATAGTGAAGCCAGTGCAGTACAGACAGCTCAAAATATCAACAAAGTATTTGGGAAGGATGTGGATAATGAACACGAATACCATCGATAATTTGAGAAGTTCTGTTCTGGTGATTTTAATCTTGACAATGAGTCACATGGGTGACCTTAAACCATGATGAGTTGAAGGCTATAGTGGAAGTCAATCCATCTCAACATATGCAGGAATTAGCAGCAAGGTTTGATGTTACTATTCCAACAATAGTTGACCATGTGAAGCAAATGGACAAGTTAAAGAAACTGGATAGATGGCTTCTGCATGAATTAAACTAGTGTCAGAAGAGAAATCATCTCAAAGCTTGCTTTTCTTTGCTGTCATAGCCTAAAGGCAAACCATTTCTATAACATATTGTTACATGTGATGAAAAAGTAGATTCTTTTTGACACTTGCAAGGATTTGGCATAATAATTGGATAAAGATGAAGTGCTAAAACACAGTCCAAAATCAAATATTCATCAAAAAAAGCTAATGGTGTCTGTTTGGTGGTCCAGTGCTGGTATTATCCACTATAGCGTCATGAAACCTGGTCATTCGATTAAAGCACATATCTATTGCAACCAGTTATATGAAATGACGTGGATACTTGCGGCTGAGCATCCGAGATTGGTCAACAGAGACAGGCCAATTCTCTTGCAAGACAGTGCTTGACCACATGTTGCACAAACAATTCTACTCAAACTAAAGAGGCTGGACTTTGGAAATTCTGTCATCCACCATATTCACCAGACCTTGCACCAACTGATTATCACTTATTCCAGGCTTTGAACCGCTTCTTGCAAGGAAAAATATTCCATTCTCAACATGTTGTGGAAAACACCTTTTGTGATTTCATTGCTACTCACTCTCCTGGATTCTTCACTGCTGGCATAAACAAGACACCGTTAGGATGGCAAAACTGGGTCCATAGTTTAGGTGTATACTTTGATTAATTGGACTACTTCTTGTTTGTGATATAATAAACTACACTTTGGATCCAAAACTGGACATTTTATATTTAATGACCTAATGTATACAAATAATATTAAAGCAAAGAAGAAAATACGGATATATTTCAGCAAATATAATAATAATCTGGTAGTAGCTAAAATTTATAACCTTCTTCTTCTAGTGTCAATTCTGTATCTGTAATCCAGTAGGGGTGCCTCGCTAGTTAGAGCAACTTAAACTTCTTTACTGACGTGTCTACGCTGTTAGCTGTTCCTCTTGTATGGGGTCGCTGTAGTTTTCAATTAAGTATAATCACTAGACGTGGGATACTGAGATGATTCCTAGATCATTTCCCAGGCTTATTCTTTCCTACTGTGTAGTTAACAACCTAATTTTCCCATTACAGACAGGATCAATCATCCCAGTCAGCGCAGCAATTTTCTTCTTTTCCCGTCTCTCCTTTCAGTTACGTGGACCACTGGTGTTTTACTTGTTCAAAGTATTTCTTCCTTAGATAATTAGAGACTGTAGGAGAAGAATACAATTTTCTTGCTTTGTTTCCTGTACCTATGTATCATGGCTATGCATAAAAATATTATATATTAGTTACTGATTTAGAACATGTTCCAGAACATTATTGCAATCCCATAAAACATTGCCATTCAACTGGTGCTGTAACAGTCTTCAGAAAGTCCATTATTATATCAGGACAGTCACCTTCAGGTTATGGGTAAAATAGTAAGATCTGTGAATTTTTTAGCATGAGCAAATCTGTTGCTTTTTGAGTTTCTGTAAAATGTGTTTCCTGGTAATATGCATCAGTGTGTGGAACACCATAACAAAAAATAAGGCATTCTCTTAACTGTCCAGATGATAGATTGGGCAGAAGCATTAATAACACTGAAGGAAACTTTACATCCAGGGTATGTGCCTATTTGAGAAAGTCCAAATAGATCACCTTCTAGTTGGTTGTCTATATGGTCTATTTGGGGAATGATGCTATATCGGGGTCTCAGTGTTATTCTCAGCTATTGATAAATTGGCACTGAAAGTCTGCAGTCAGATAAACTTTGGCACATGATATGCCACGTAGCTTAGCTCATGACAATTTCCTACTTGCCAAAATGATTTCACTGATTAAAGATAAGAAGGGATAAGGAGAGTATTCACTGACATCAACAGGATCAATCATTTTGATTTTTGACAGTCTTTTTACTAAGAATATCTTTGGTGGATGTTTACAATAGATATACATATTCTCATACTTTATGCCCATTTAGGGAGGTTCATCCAATGTATTTCTTCTACCCATCTACTTTTCAACTTTGTTCATCTCAAGTCTTTAAACTCCAGACCACCCGCCAGACACCCTATGAATCAAAGTAGATTGGCGTCTCTGGTCTTCTCTCCTTTCAAGCAAAAGAACCACCTGATGCACTGCTTAAGTTTTGCTCAGTGGAAGGTGTTCCCTTCACTATCGTCTTTCAGGGCTACTCCTGAGTGGGACTTTTGCACCATAGCCATCCACTTTTGAAAGGTTCAAATGTTATTTATTATTATTTATTTTTAAATTGACACATTTTTATATATTTAAACAATGTGATGTTTTGATATATGTATACATTATAGAATGTTTAAATAAACCTAATTAGCATATCCATTACCTCACATATTTTTTAGCAGTGAGAACATTTAAAATCTACTCTCTTAGCAATTTTCAAGTATACGATACATTATTATCAGCTATAGTCACCATGCTGTGCAATAGATCCCCAATACTTATTCCCCCTGTCTAACTGAAACTTTTTAAACTTTGATCACAAGTTTCCCATTTTCTCCCCACACCCAGGCACTGGTACCCACCCTTCTACTCTGTATATCTGTGAGTTCAACACTTTCAGATTCCAGATGTAAGTGAGATCATACAATATTTCTCTTTCTATGCCTGGCTTATTAGACTTAGCATAATATCCTCCAGATTCCCCATCCATATTTTTACAGATGACAGGACTTCCTTTTTTTGTAAGGCTGAATAATATTCCACCACCTTTTCTTTATCCATTTCTTCTTCATTAGACATTTAGTTTGCTCCCATAGCTTGGCTATTGTGAATAATGCTGTAATATATCTCGGAGTATAGATATCTCTTCAACATCCTGCTTTTATTTCCTTTGGATATCTACCCGGAAGTGGAATGGTTGGATCATATACTGTTCTGTTTTTAATTTTGTGAGGAATTTTCATACTGTTTTCTATAGTGGCTGTACTAATTTATATTTCCACAAAAAGTGTACAAGGTTTGCCCTTTCTCCACATCCTTGCCAACCTTTGTCTTTTTTCTTGACTGGTGTGAGGTGATATTTTATTAATTTGTATTTCTCTGATGATTAGTGATGTTGAGTATTTTTAATTATATCTGTTACCCATTTGTATGTCTTCTTTTGAAAAATGTCTGTTCATTCCCTTTGCTCATTTTTAATTCATATACTTATTTTCTGCTGTAGAGTTGAATTTATTATATATTTTTGGTAGTGATCCATTTTCAGATATATGATTTGCAAATATTTTCCCCCAACTTCTAACTCCCAAAATGGTGCTCTGGCATGGTCCTTCTCAGGCAGGCTGTGCTGGAAGGAAATGGTGGGGAGTTTCAAGACTTAGGCCCACAGCAGCTGGCTGCAGGATGGGGGACACCATCTTAGATACATACTGGAAAGCCTGGTTTCCTTGCTCCTCCCCAGCCTGGAGAGTGCTGCAGCCACATCAAGCCCAAACATAGCCCAAGGGCAGGGCACAGCCCAGTGTCAAACTCTCAAAATGGCACCTTGGACCCGTGACCAGAACGGCTGGGGCCTTATCCAGGCAGGCATGGTGAGCAAGAAACTGTGAAAAATGCTGTCCACACATGTCTAAGTCTCAATAGCAGCCCATAGTAGGGTGGTGTGGATCTTCCCAGGGGTATACTGGAGTATCTTGGCTCCTCTATCCCTCCTGGGAGCTGCACAGTAGCTGTAGGTGTGGCCATGGTTCCCAGATATCTAGGCTTTCAGAATAGCACCTAGTTCAATCTGCTTCAATCTCTCAGATGGCTGTGGGATTCGCATGAGTTCCCTTTCTAAAACAACATCTCTGTGCAATCACCAAGCAGCTCCCTATGTTAGGCCTGAGAGCTGTGTGGGTCAGAGGTTCTCTTGTAGCCAAGGTCATAAAAGCTCATCCTGGAGAGTGGAGGCCTGGGGGCTTCTCTTTTCCTATTTCACTGTGTCTAGGAAGTTCTCCCGTTAGCCAGCGGCCGGATGGGCAAGTTGCCCTGAACCCTCTCCTTACCCACTTTTGGTGGTTCCTGTCACTTCTCTGGTAAATCCTAGCATTGTTTCCTAGATGATGTGTTTAAAATGTGAGAATTTGTTTACTATTCTAATTATTCTCCATGGAGGAGGCATGCACTACCTGTGTCTAGTCAGCCATCTTGATCTGGGTCTTCATTTCAAGGACCAATTTATTGATCTTTTCTATTATTATTTTTTATTTCTCTTATTTTTACTCTGATCTTTATTATTTCTTTTCCTATGATGTCTTTGGACTTACTTTGTTATTCTCTTCCTAGTTCCTTGAGGAGTAAAGTTAGGTTGTTTATTCTTAATATAGGCATTGATTGTTATAAATTTCCTCTTATGATTGCTTTTGCTATGTCCCATAAGTTTTGGTATATTGGGTTTTTATTTTGTTTGTCTCAAGATTTTATTTTTATTTTACTTTTTGTTTGTTCTTGACCTATTTGTTGTTTTGGAGTGTGTTCTTTAATTTCCACATATCTGCTAATTTTCATATTTTCTTTCTGTTATTTATCTTTAGTTTCATAACATTGTTTGGAAAAGACACTTGATATGATTTCAGTCTTCTTGAATTTGTTAAGACTTGTTTTGTGGCCTAATGTATAATCTGTGCTGGAGAATGTTACCTATGTACTTCAAAACAATGCGTATTTTGCTGCTGTTGGACAGAATTTTCTGTATATATCTATATAGGCTCGTTTATTCTATAGTATTGTTCAAGGCCATTGTTTTCTTATTGATTTTCTGTCTGAATGATCTATCCATTAATGAAGATGGGTTATGTAAGCCCCTTACTATTGTTATTTATCTGTTAATATTTGCTTTTTATATTTAGGTGTTCCAATGTTGAATACATATATATTTGTAATTGTTATATTCTCTTAATAAATTGTCCCCTTTATCATTATATAAAGCTTCATTTTTCTTTTGTGATTGTTTTTTATTTAAAGTCTATTTTGTCTTATAAAAGTATAGCCACCTTGCTCTCTTTTGGTTACCATTTTCATAGAATATATTTTTCCATCCCTTTGCTTTCAGCCTATGTACATCCTTAAAGTGAGTCTCTCGTAGGTAGCATATAGTTGGATCATGCTTTTTTTATCTATTCAGTTACCATATGTCTTTTGACTGGAGAAGTTAATCCATTTAAATTTAAGGTAATTATTAATAGGCAATAACTTTCTACTGCCATTTTGTTGTTTTCTGATTGTTGTGTAGTTTTTCTTCCTTTCTTCCTTTTTTGCTATGTTTCTTTGTAATTAGGTGTTTGTCTCTAATGCTATGCTTTGATTTCTTTCTTTTTATCTTTTGTGTTTCTACTACAGATTTTTGTGTGTATGATTACCATGAGGCTAAATAAAATGTCTTATAACAAGCTATTTTAAGCTAATAACAGCTTAACTTTGATTGCATACAAAAACCTACCTTTTAACATTTCCTGCTTCCACATTTTATGTAACTTGTGTCACAATTTACATATTTTATATATCATGTATCCTTTACCAATAATTGTGAATATAGTTATTTTTAATACTTTTGTCTTTTAACTTTTATGATAGAGTTAAGAGTATTTTATGTACCACCATTACAGTATTAGAGTTTTCTGGTTCATTAGGCTTTATAGAACCCTGTCAAAAGTTTTTGATTTCAACATCTTTATCTACCACGGACACTTTAAGTACCTTGGGATTGAGTGGGTCATATGGCTTAAGTGACAGAGCAGCTTTTATGACAACCTGAATCTGTTGAAAAGAGCACTTTTGTCCTTGGCCCCTTTCACATAATTCAGTGAATAGTTTTAAGGAGCATACAAGAATGAAATATATGTTGTGTCTCAAATCCAATGAGGCCAAATAGTTCTTGTGTTTCCTTTTTTAGTGATAAGGGATGTCAGGTGTATCAATTTGTTCTTTAACTTGAAAAGATTGCCTTACTGTATTCTAGACTGCTAGACCCTTTGCATTTCACTGAAGTTGCAGGTTCTTTAATTGTATGAAATTTTCTTCTCAGGCTTTGACACACATGTGCCTCACCAATGTCTAATCCATATGTTATGTCAATATAGAAGGCCGATACTTTGTCTTGTGGAATGAAAGATGATCAACATCCCTACAAACTCGATTGTGACCAAAGCCTAGAGAGTTGATATAGCCCTATGGTAAGGTAGCAAAGGAATATTGTCACAGACTGATGAAAGAAGATTGAATTTGGTAGTCTTTGTTAAAAAGTGGGAAAAAAACAAAACAAAAACCAAACGAACAGACAATGATAGAATAAGTACTTGCCATATCAATGGCCAGATACCAGATGAAGTAGGCGGAAAAGTCACTTGTAGAACAGCAACTATAATGGAATAATTGTGTCATTAAGTTTATCATAACCCACTCATTCTCCAAGATTTATCTATCTTCTACATAGGCCAATTAAAGATGTTAAAAAGGAATGCAATGTCAATCACTACTTCTGTAACCTTTGATATTTAAGGAGAATTCCTCTAGAAATTTGATATTGCTTTCAGCAGGTAGAGAAATTTTAAAAGACTTCAATTTGACCTTTTCTATCATAATAGCTCTCATTTCACAAGTTTGTAAACCATGTGGTATTTGGTAGTTGTAATATGTTGATTTCCACAATATATTATGGAATTTGGAAAATAACCATAGAATGAGAGATGGTATAATAGGGTTCTTCCACAGAAGAACCCAGCCTCTCCTCTGTTCACAGGGCGCTGGATCTTTGAACTGGTTAAATATGAAAATACAATGAGGGACCATGGCCCTCTGTTGTAGTAATTTAGTTCATCAGACATGAATATTTTCTTTTTTGATTTTATAAATCAAGGAAGATTTTAGTAGGCTTCCCATTTCTTTCAGACTTAGAGATGACCCATTGTTCATAACCAAGGATTTCTCAGACAATTCTCACTGTTATGATCCATATGCTACCATACAGTCCATCATGGTAACTGTGTCTGTCTTTTCTCTGGTTGTTAGATGCCAATGTTTTGCCCTTATATTCTGGGATCTCATCTTTCTGATTGATGTCAGGGACCCTATTATGAAGGCAACATTTCTCACTGTAATTCCTGGACTATAGATTACAGACACAAACATCAATGTGGTTTTGGAAGCTTGTATGAAGTAAGTATCCTCCGGGCCCTTTTGTGGTACATAATGAGAAGTTAGATTAGGAAGGAATCCACAATAAATCCACTTCAACATTTCTATTTCCAAAAGCCTTTAATTTTTTTTTCATACAACAATAAGGAAATGTTGGCATCTAAACTTCATTCAATATATTCTATCATTATGCCATGTCTATGGACGATGCCATTTTGGTGGAAGTTGTCCTACAGCGGAAGACACCATGTTAGTTAGTGGGTGCTACCATGTCTGTAGAAGTCACTAAATCTGACTGCCACCCCAACTGGCTTTCCAGAAAGACCAAAAACCTCTGCTTCTCAACTGCCTTTCAAATTTCATGTGAGTTTTTCTCATTGGTTACCTCTAAGCTGGAGCCATATAAGGGAGGGAATATTGGAAAAATTACTGATCCTAATTCTTTCAAATTTTATTTTCCTGCCTATATATGGATTCTTTATTTTTTTCCTTAGTTTTTGTCACACACTCTTTCTCTTTGCATGACTAATAGTTACTTTTTGAATAAAACATTTTCCAAGTTTCAGACAATGTTGCCACCTTCCAACAAGAGCTCACGCTTTGCTCATCACTTTGATTTAAAGTGACTGATCAAATGAAAAAGGGACAGAATACAGTCGAGGATAGGCAGCAGATTTCGTAAGGTTCAGTTTAATTCTGTTTTATTCTTTTTATATTTTTTATTTCCCTGTTCTTAGAGCATAGGCCTCTAGGGATCCCAACCAAGAATCTAGTTTATCCCTAATAGTCCTCTTTCTGGCATGTTATAAACATTAATCTTTTATCTTCCTAGCTTGACAAAATTGCAAAAATCTCCGTCACTTTTTCATATGGTTTTTGCTTGGCATTTTATCTTCTTTTCTGGGCAGCTGCAAATTTCGGCCAATGCTTTGAGGGAAGTATTGGCTGTGGGTCAGGCTCAGCTATCCCCTCTTCCCTTTCCTCTTAGACATTGACCACTGATGTTCCAAATTTTGTCTCTCTAGCCAGATTAGACTACCCATATTTCAGCTGTTTTCTTTTCTGCTCCAGGAGTAGGTCTCTTCCGGAGGCATTCCCAGATTCTCAACCTTTTGTGTCATGCCCAGAATCAGAAGAAGCCTCCAGGCAAAACTACAGTTGGAGAATGTAAGTGCATTTCCCAATGGTAATCCCTTTATGAAATCTTGGTCTGTCCAATCCATGACTTCAGCAACTTTCTGATGATTTTATTCTATTTTATTCACTTTTTTGTTGTTTATTTTTTTATAATTTTTCAGGATTACTTTTTGGAAGAGAGTAATTGCCTACTGTAAGCTTTTCCAACAAAAAGCCAAGCTTAGATTTGTTACTGACTTTGATCAGTACTTTCAGCATTGTTATTACTCACAACTTCATTCTATATTCATAGCTCACCAGCATGACATAAAAGCACCTATTTTCCATCAATGTGGTTAGCATTAGATAGTATTAAAAATAATTTTTACTATTTGCCAAAGAAAAAAATGAAACATTGTCTTAAAATTGTTTTCATTTGTCTTTTCATGCCTTGTAGTGAAGTTGAACATCTGTTCTTTCTTTTTTTCTTTCTTTTGCCTTTTGAATTTCTGTTTCATTGAAATGACAGCTTATGCTATGTGTACAGATTTGTTGGATTCTGTTTATAGATTTGTTTCTTTTGGTTTGGGGTTAATTATTTATTTATTTATGCTTTTTAATATCAACATACATGAGCTTTCTTTATATTGCAATATTAAAAGTTTTTGATTCTTTTTTTTTAATTTAAAAATGTTAAGGGGCTACAAATGTTTTTCTCACACACACACACACACACACACACACACTTCAACAAATCATTTTATGCATGATAAATACATACAGTGCTATCTGTCAATTAAAAAATAACATAAACATTTTTTAAATAAATTTTTGCTTGAATCTTCTATATGCTAGTTAACTAAAATAAAGATTTAATAGTTTCTCAAGTATAAATTTTAAAATATATATATTAAGTACTTCAAAATTTAATACTCAAGATAAAGGTAATTGTTAATTGTATTGATATGAGTATAATCAATCAAAATTGCTTGAAAAGATACATAAAATAGACTAGGTGAATTCCAGCTCAGCAGCATGGTGCTTTTTTAAGGCAATTAGAAAAATTGATCTTGACTTCCTTTGTTCAATGAAGAATTTAGAAAATTGACAATAACTAAGCTGTCTTTTGTAATCGAAGAAAGAAAACAATTGTTTTATTATAGATACTCCTTGTCAGCTTTCATCCATATTTATAGTAAATATTACAGTTTAAGAAGCAATTCTACGAATTGTGTATCTTTGCTCTTTCTTCAGGTAGTAGATAATCATAACCTCCAAGTGATGAGCATCTAGAAATGCCTTGATTCTATCTGTCCCCTCTTCCCACTCTTCTTATTTTTATTTTCTTCCTCTTCCTCCTCCTATCTTCTTCAGCTTTATAGTCTCTTATTCCTTTCATCTATTTCTTTTCATCTTCACCAACATTAAAGTTATATCCAATTTCATATATGTGCATGTATTCCCCAGAGACCATATTGAGCATGATTAATCAGGAAGATCCATGTTGACTATGCACTTTTAGTTATTGTATATCATACAAATAACTTAGAAAAATTAAACAAAAGTAGCATTTTCACTAATTGTAGGGAAACAACTTTATAGGAGACCTATTTCTGACTACACACTGTACTTCGCAGATTATATCATTTAATCCATGCCGCAAATATATTAGCCATATATTTGCATCTGCGTTTGTCAATGAGAAAAATTATTATCAGTGAGGTTAAACAAAGTGACATATTTCACATAGGTAAGTAGCGATATTGGATATGGTTGCTTTTAAGCTTCATGTAAAAAATAATCTGAATTATATTCCCTTAGGTATTTAATAATAAGATATTGTCTCACATCTGAAAAATCTGGCGGTAGACTCCAGGATTGGATGAGCAGCTCAGTGATGCCATGAAAGTCAAGCTGGGGACACCCTTATGTAATGCCTTTCTCAGTAGTTGGGTATTTTACTCAGATTTGTGGTCCACCAAATCATGCTGTCACTGAGGTTTCTATTAGCAGGTCCTAAATTCAGAGATGGGAAGCATTAGGATCCCTGGATGACAGGAGTGTGCACACAATACAATTGTCTCCTTTTCATGAAGGAGAAAACTTTCCCTGGGATCCCAATAGAAAACATCGTACATTTTATTGGACAACACTAGGAAATATGGCTACTCCTAGTTGGAAATGAATCTGGAAAACTGAATCTTTGGCATCATTCATGAAAGACAGGCTTTGTAAGGATAGATTGAGAGAAGAGTTGTGGGATAGGCACCTGCATTACCTGCCACAGGTTTATAACAGGAATTCCAGATTAAGGTTTTCTAATGTTAGAGGCCATGCTATGTACACCAGAATAAATATTCAATAACAGATTATTTGGGGCTATTTTTAATAATGTCAAGATACTTCATTATCACTGTAGTCTATGGTGTATATCCTTCAACATCTAAGAGTTCTGCATGGTGGCTAATGTGTTTGATCTTTATAATTGATGATTAAATATGTACTTGATAATCAAAACCAATTGATAATTAAAATAAACTGCACATTTGATTTAATTTCACTCCTCTCCAACTCTGCCAGTGTTTGTTTCTTCCTGAAAAAGTTTCTATTATCTGAATGTTACACACATACAAAAAAAAATTACAATTTTCTCTTTACAGAGAATTGCAGCCAGAATCACTGTGTACACACTCATATCAGACAGTACATTTACCCCAATCCTCAAAGGGTTCCCATGTTATTCGGCATAAAAGTCCACATCCTTATGGGGACTTGCAAGGTCCCTTCCAATGTGAGATCCTCCATTATCACTCTGATTTCTTCTTCCTATAGCTCACTCCTCCACAGCACGTGGTCTCTTATTCAAGCTGAGCATTCCAGAGGTGTTGCTGCCTCAGGACACTGCCTGGGAAGCTCTTCTGTAATATATACACACTGCTACCCTCTCATCTTTCAGGTCTTTACTCAAATGTTACTCTCTCTATGAAACCTTCTATGACCACCTATGTAAAATAGAACCACCCACAAAGTGACTCCCTATCCTCTTTTTCTGGTTTGATTTACTTCATTCCTCTTAGCACTTCCCAACATAAGAAATCTTTTAGTTGTGTATTTTGTTCATATTCTTTCTCTTCTTACTAAAATGCAATCTCCGTAAATGGAGATAGTTTTGTCTTCCTAATCCACTATTCTATTCTCGGCACCTAGAAGAAGCCATGAAATATAGTAAGTGCTCAATAAAAATGTATCAAATGTTTAATGAAATTAACAACAATGGCAGCAACAATTTCTATATAGACAGGTTTTCGAGAAGAAAATTTGTTTAGATGGAGTAAATTGAAAATTCAAATCATGTAAATCACTGGCATCAAAAAATGTGAAGAGGAGGCTGGTGAAATTATAAACAACCAAAAACTTTTAAGTCTTTCGATCTTCTTCTTTGGTAATGACAAAGTAATCATATTTACTCCTTAGAAGTAGCAGGTGGATTGTGATACATTTTTTTCTTTGCAACAAAGTATTTCAGAATCATCATTATATATGACTTAGATGAAAATTTATCAAAATATGGAGCAATTCACTCAGTTAGTTCAAACAAAATAGAAAACATGCACATACATACAAGTTTATAATTTCCTGGACAATGAAATTCTTCCATCTCTCTAAAGATAGCCTAGGATTCAGATGAGTACACCCTAGTGGTCTTTCATATACTATTCTACAGAAAATGTATGCAAACTACTGATGCTGAGGTTTCTGAAATTACACTAATTTCTGTCCTTTCTGAGTGAGTCATTTCTTAAGTTTCTTCTCTATATACATCACATTTCTTCCAAATCATTTATCATTTAAATGAGTCAGTGTTAGGTTATATTATCATCAAAGAACCCTAACTTATTTATATTATAGAAAATATTGGGAATTTTTTTAAACTTTTCATTTAACTTTTCCAGTGCAACATAGACAATAACCAGGAATCAGGTTGCAATTGATAAAAGAGAGGTGGAGTGCAATGAAAAGATGGTAAAAATAACAAGAAATCTCATAAAGAACTGTTTTGGCAATCACATAGAATAATTTAATCTTAGTTAACCTTAAATTTTCATATTTTTAGACATTCTTTAGTTTCTTATTATCTGTTTCTCACATGAACCAAACTGTCAATTTATGCTACAGAAATATGCTCTTGTTTTGGAATTCTCCTTTGACCTGAAATACCTGACTCAACATCCTGGCCTTTATTCAAACCTGGCGTTCCCCTAGATGTTATCTGTCTTGCAGTCCTCTCTAGAGATGGCTGCTCCTGCTGCCACATTCCATACACCCTGCATTTGGGAGGCAGGGTAGGTTTTCTCCTCATTTCTCAATCACACTCCACCTTCCTTTGGAGGGTTTTACTTTGTGATCTATCACTCCTGTTTTGTTTATTGGCTTCTATGATCGACTCAATTATTAACTGAAGATTTGAGTACATGGCATTCCATTTTACCCTCCACAAACTTCATGTAGACGACACATACATACCCTGACCTGCCAGTTCTATGACCTTTTTATTTCCATACCTTTTATTTTTCATTCCACTGCTGCCACCAATGATTATGACTACACTTCAGACTTGCTCAGGTTGTGAAATGGCTCCTTTTCTAAAATCAAACTTAGAAATCCCTCTCTGGGCACAGCTTTTCACTTTACTTGATTACTTGTTTAATTTTGCCACCATCCTGGCTCTACAATTTAATAGGTTCTCCATATTCATTGATTTCCCTACTTTTCTTGTATCCCTCCTCTCTGCTACCTTTCCCAGATATGAATACCTATCACATCAAATTCTGTCTTGACAATATTATCTACTAAATTTCTAATTGGTTTTGCATCATGCCTACCAGGATGAAACTTTAGTCCCAAAGGGATCCATGTTTATTGACACTGATTGCTGACTGTCTGTCGAGCATATCTGGAAACAATCACACAACTGAGCATGCCAATACTACCCTTAGTCTTGAGAAATAAAAATAAAATCCTAAGTCCAGAGAATGCCCAGAGAAACCTTAAAACTGAGTTCTCAAAATGACCAGATAAGAGATCAGACATCCCTTTCTGTACCGCTCCCTTGCTAACCACCATTCGGCTTTCTTCCTAAGGGCTAAAGAAAAATCAGCCCTTTGGAAAGACTTGTTCCACCGCTGATTTCAATCAACCACCTAGTGCTGCCCCCCCTTCTTATAGTTTTGACATGACAACTGACCAGCATTCCTTTCTGATTAGAGACCACCGAGGGACTGGTTTTGACCAGTCTATGGAGGCTGCATTCAGAAGACCTTTGTGTCCTCTGCCTCACCTTTTGACATCAGAGGGCTGAAAATTCCACTCTGGGATTATGATAAGGCATCCATTTTTTGAATGTGGGTTCCATAAAGGAGCACGAAGCTCAATTGCACATACACGTGTTTGTCAACAAGGACATGTGCAAGATGGCCGCCTATAGGCTGGGAACCCTTTTAATAAATAAAGCTCTCCTTTCCAAATTCATGGACCTCATCGTTCTTCATTTGACAGTCTCATGACTGCCGTCCTCACATGAGTGCCCAATGCTACCTGGCTCATAATCTCGTATGTGTAGTCACCATGATCTCACCTTATCCATAATTGCTATTTTAGATTGTATTGTTTTAACCTTCTTCTAAACTTCAAACCTTATACTTCTCTTTTTATACCTAGAAAACTGACTCACTTCATACTTCATTTATAAAATAGAAAACATCTCATGGGAATTTGTCTTAGAATACTTAATTACAGATGCCATGGTACTTCTAATTTTTCACACATACCAAGAGATGAGAACATCAGGTTAGAGACACTATATACAGCATGAGACAGTAGTGATTGTCTTCCTGCATTAGGACTTATGTATGTTTTATGTCATAATTCATAAATTAGATATTTCTAATCATAAAAATAATAAAACAATTGTGAATTTTGAAAAAAATATGGCCATGGATTATAAGTGGCATTTTAAAATTATAGACTCAAACATAAAGAGATTCCAATAATTATAATGGGAATAAAAATTTATATTTGATCCTTATAATAACCTTTTGTTTTTAACTCTGGTTGGGTGTTTGGACAAGACTCTATTGTCACAAAGTTTCAAATACTTTTTCACTTGTTTATTTACGAATAGTAAAATCCTTCTCTTTCAGCCACTTTAAAAATGCATTTATAATGATGATGTATCAGGTGAATTTATAATAAAAATTAAATCGTGGCTTTTCCATTCTCCCTTCATGATCTTTTTCACCTTCACATTTCCTATGATCATTCCTATCAACCACACTCTTCCATCACTGTCATTGACTAACCTTATGGCATGCTGCTTATGGATTAATTTACCGAGCCATCTGTCCGATTTCCATAGTCTAAGTATTTCTACATCATATGCCCTGGCATTAAGCTGCATTTATTCAGTCAGGAGCATTAGTTTAATCTGCAAAAGATGCAGCGATTTGTCTGGAAATTCCAGCTGGCATAATGCAAACATCAGCACCAGGCAGATGATTTTTGATCCACACAGATGAGTATAATCCTCTTTTTATTATACTTATTTATGCTTTTCTTGTATGTTTTATTGCTTTATTGCCACTGTGCTTTGATCTCACTTTTTTGATACTGCCATAATATGGCAAAACCTTTTATCTAGTGAAATTATTAGCTATTCTCTCTGGATAGAAAGTCATGATTTTGAGGGACTAATAGAAGTATGAGGGGAAAATCTGATTTAAATTCTCTTTCCAATAGCCTTGTAATTTGGGGATTTTTTTAATGCTAAACTCAATAATTTAATTGATTTAAAGCTTTATAAGCATTACCATTAAGCACTGTTCACAAATGCCCTCTCTTCTTATTCAAATTATTTTCAATATAAGGCCATTTATTCCATGAGGATTGGATTGGCATCCAAGGAAAATCATTGCTAGGCCATTCACTCTTTGTCATCTATAGAGTAGTTTCTCAGCCTCAGAAATATGGCCATTTGTAGCTGGAAATTTTTTGTCATGGCGTCACTGTCCTGTGCATCATAGGATGTTTAGAAGCATCTCAGATATGTATCCACTGGATGTAGCACCATTACCCCAGTGTGACAAACAAAAATGTCTGTGATATTGACAATTGTCCTTTAGCAGGAGAGAGAAAAATCACCTCTAGTTGAGAAGCGCATATCCATGGAGTTGAGATCTGGTTTAAATGATTGTCATGGGTAACATTAAATGGTAAATGAAAGAGTAGGGAAACACTGAAGAAAGGCAGAGAGGTTGGATGAGCATAGGTGAGTGTAAAAATGTGGAAATACAACCAGGGATCATTGTTGCAATCAACTAGTTACAGGTGGTCTGTATGTGAGATTTAAAGGTATATGGTTATATATGCTTCAAGATCCCTTTTGAAAACCAGCTGTTAGTTTCCCTTCTTTTCTTAGGTCCATTTTTTCCACACTTCTAAGACCTGTTCTGACTTGTGCCTATGTTTAGTTAAACAGTTTCTGCCTAGTTCTTGAGTCCCAGGCTCTACCATGTATCTTGGTGCTGCTAACTGCAATTTCTCCTTTATCTTCTCTGAATGACTTTAGAATTTGCTTCCTGCTTCAGTCTATTTATAGGTGGAAACTCTGCCATTATACCCCTACAAATGACTAGATTCCTATAACCTGCCATCAGAATTTACCTGAATGCCTCTTAAAAATTCCAATCGCGCTTACTAACCAGTTAATGTTTTATATGAAATTTTATGTAAAAATTGTTTTTGAGTTCCACAACACTTCATTACAAGCAATTGAGGCATCCAAGAAAAGAATTAATTACTTACTAAATTTTTATTGCTACGTAGACATTCTTTGGAAAACCCAAAGGTAAATTTAATGCCCCACACCCCGTCATGGTCTTGCCATGCCTGCCAATTTCCATGTTTTTACTAATCTAATCTGTCAGACCTCCATGCATTTAACTCATACATAGATGCTCATGTCCTAAAATATAACACATAAAAAATAAAGTAATTTGGGGAAATATCATTTCGGTTGCAATAATTCTTGTTTTCTCTCCTCCTTCACTTATTTATATGAGCATTTCCTCATTCTCTCGCGCATTCCAAAATTGTTATTTAGACCCTTCTATGTTTTAGACACTTTGCTACATGCTGCAGTTAAATGGTGAAAAAAACAGACATCTTCCTTGCTGTCTTAAAACTTCAGTAGAAGCTACTAGTAAATGTGCATTAGAGTACAGGATGACATGTAAGCTAGTAGGAGTAGAAAGGGCCAGGGAAGAAAAAAGGGAAGAGCATTTGTTTTTCTTCCCTCCTTTTGTTTATATTTTACTTGTTTCACAACAAAATTGATGTCAAAACTTGGAAAGAAGGATAAATGGTGTTTAGACAAATAAAGAAATTGAAGAACATCATTCTAGCCCCAAAGGATAGCATACCCAAAAGCTTAAAAATTACTTAGGGAAGAGCACATTTTTTAAAAATGAAAGAAATTCAATATGGCTAGACCTTAAAGTGTACAAAAGGAAATGGAAGAAGACGTACATGAAAATGGAAGAATCCAGATTACAGTGACATATTTTACATAAGAGAATTTGGATTTTATTTTGAGGATGAAGATGAACCATTTAAATGAAATGGGGGAAAGGAGGTATTTTAGAAATATAACTCTGCTATTGAAAGAGGCAGAAAAACCACTAAAATATTGTTTTAATATTGCTTATTATAGAGTGATTCCAATAATCTTCTTTCATGAAATTCCTGTTATTAAAAATTATTTTAACATGCAGACCAAAGTATATATTTATTTCTGCCAACTTGAGTCATGCTTTGAATGATCTTTTTCTTAAGGGTCCTAAAGTTGATGGCATAATGTTAGCAGTGGGGTGAGGTCTCCCCCATACCTACTGTTTACTCTCATGTATCAGAAGCTTCACCATATATTACCCTTGGTCCATTTCCTCCCTCATATGTTGTGTTATGAATGCAAAGTGCCTGCTGTAAGCAAAGGAGTCTTCTCTGTTAGCACAGTTTCCTGAGATATGAACAAATTCTCAAGGATAGTTTCGTTAGAAATGAAGGCAGCATTTTCATTTCCCTTTTGAATTATTTCTTTAGGTTTTTATATCGTTTGTATCTTACTTGTTCTGAAAATCAAGTGAAGAAGAAAATTGCTTTTGTGTCTTTTTAAACTTCCCCAAATAATACTTTCCAATAAAATCTAAACATATCATGTGGGATGGGACTATATGTACTCAAATAGTTGACTTTACTTTTATTCATACACACATACACATACACATACAGTATCAAACAAATCCTTTAAATTAATCACATGACTAAAAAGCTTCATTTATATCAACCACCCTCCCCAAATCTAGATTGCCTAACAGAAAAAAAGTCACAAGACTTACTTATTTGTATTTGTTTTATAAAGGTATATTAAATTTATTATTATAGAAAAATATAAAATTCATGAATCATTAAAATATGCAGTTTTGGAGACAACGATTTTCTTAATCATTCAACATGAACTTTAATTTGGGTTTGTTAATGTTTAATATAAAGAGTCTAATGTTTTTCAAGACCAAATGAAGTGACTTTCACTATCCAAAGTAAAATGGCACAATCCTCACATAAGTGCATTTAATTCTGAAAATGTAATTATGAGAACTTAATGAGAAGAAAGTAAAATTAATTGCCTTACTGCTTTTTTTTCCCCAGTGTCCTTGAAAAACCTTATTTTGATATTGATGACATTCAGTTGAAAACTAATTACTGCAATTTTAAGCTGGTATTATCTTTTTTTAAAAAAAAGCAAAAGTACGGCTCCTTAAATTGTTTTTTTTTTTTCCACTTGGAATAAAAGATTGAAATCTTAAACTTCTTAGTAAATGTGAATTGAAGATTGATCCATATTTATTTACTGCATTATCTTTCTCTCTTTTTCTTTTCTTTTTTTTTTGAGAAGGAGTCTTGCTCTGTCACCCTTGGTAGAGTGCAGTGGTATCATCACAGCTCACTGCAACCTCAAACTCCTGGGCTCAAATGATCCTCCTGTCTCAGCCTCCCTGGTAGCTGGGACTACAGGTGCATGCCACCAGGTCTGGCTAATTTTTCTATTTTTAGTATAGGTGGGGGTCTCACTCTTGCTCAGGTTGGTCTCGAACTCCTGAGCTCAAACAGTCCTCCCGCCCGGCGTCCCAGAATGCTGGGATTATAGGCATGAGCCACTGCACCTGGCCTGCATTATCTCTGTATGAACTCATATTTTCACATGCTGTTTCTGCTGTAGAAGGTATATAGTGAACAGCATTTGAGAAAGTTGTGTTTCCTTTTATTCTTACAACTATACTCTCCTATATGTGGTTACTTTATTTGCCTAAGAATTAGGGTTGTATTGTATGTCTCTCGAATGTTTTTGATATAACAATTCAAAATATATAACACATGTGCTAAAGTCATAAAGCAAACTTTCAAGCTTTAAGATTAATAATAAATGTTTTATATTTTAGCTCCTGTGTTTTTTTATCCTTATTTTTATATAAATTCTTTACATTTAGGTGCTCAGTGATCCCCATTCACATTAGATTTTTCATAAACTATGAATTCAGCAGAATTTGCAGTCTGACCATTCATCATTTTAACCCAAGATACAAGAAACAAAACATACCTAGAATGTTTGGATCTCTTTTTTCCTTTGCCAGGAATATTTTTCTCCAAATCTTGTGTACCAGGCTTGTTTTTGCTCATCTTTCCAGTCAAAACATAAATGTTTGCTCCTTTATGAATTTTTCCTGGAGTGCTGGCCTTCTACCCATGGTTTCTTCACTGCAGTGTCTATATTGGTCTAGTAATGGCACTTTTACAATGCAATGCAATAATTTTGTTGCAAGTCTGTCCTTTCTAGACAATTAACTTTGTAGTGGAGGATAGTTCTTTACTCAATTTTGAATTTAAATGGCTTAATATATAACATGCATAGATATTGTTTGTTGAAATTAAAGATATAAACAGCCTTATGATACTTTCAGCCAGAAATCTGGCATTAGGCATAGTGTGTCTCAAGATCAATGTGGTACCATTTTCAGGAATATTTACATTTGAAGTTCTATTTCTAAATTAGGAATTGAATCATTTATCTCCTTTTAAATAAATGCATAACAATGATGAAGGAGTAAAAAGGTATCTGGAATAACAATAAAAAGCCATGAGTAGGCTTAACCTAGTTGCCTATATTTACCTTTAATTATTGTCAGCTTAATTATTCTGAAACAAAATAGTTTAGTCCTGTGTTTACTCAAATGCACATTCACTCAAATTAAAATTCATGTATAAAACATGTTTTATCAGAACTTAATAATGTCTGTCTATTATAACAAATACGACGACATTTATATATAAAAATAAGTGCTGGACAAATTAATGTCACAGAATACATAAAGAAAATATTGAAATAAAAACGTTAACTATCTTGTCATGGAATTACCCTGACCATCCTTGAACCATGTTGTAGGAGTCAGCTTCGTTCTCGTAGCTGGGCATGTCATCTACCATATTTTCTCTGTCCAACACCAGCTCCCACTAGAAAAGCTCTCTGGTTGGTTTTGGACCAACCCAGTCTTCTCCCATTTCTTGGCTATAGTTCTCTAGAAAACTGTAGAATGTTCTGGAAATGTAACATCCTGCGATAAGGAGAGACTGACTAAAACAGCCCGGGTCTATTTTAGTCCTCCCTAAAAGCAGAATGTCCTTCAACACTTTGACCCAGCATGTCACATCACTCCAAGGTATAAAACTCAGGGCAGGTCACTTTCTAAGGTCCCCTCAGCTGTGGTGAAAGTGAAGCTCATGCAAATGAGACTTCATCCACCCCAGGAAGCTTTCCTGAGCCTTGGGGAATTGGCTTGCAGTGAATCTTAGGCTTCTGTTGTACCTTGCCCCCTATCTGTAAGTACTAAACCCACTTCATATAAGTAGCTATATGTGAGGGTGTTCTGACTTATTGTACTCTGACAAGCTAACTAGTGCACTATGAACCTTCTTCACACCTACCACTCAGAAAGTATGAGATGTAATCCCCCTCCACAATCCCATCTTTCCATAGCGAGACAATGGTTGATAAAATTGCCATTTTCTTGAAGAGATAGTAGTGCTCTCACTAACGTATATAATTGTCTTCCCTGTTCCAATCATTGTCAGCTCAAAGTCAGAATTATTCAATATTAAGTAGTACAAAATGTTTGTACCCCCATAATATCCTGAAGTAAAAAAAGTAGTACCATATATGTAGTAATAAATTGTATAATGGCATTTCTGATAAAGAACGTATTCTAGTTTGCACATAAAATGATGCTTTTGATTGGCCTATTAAATATAGTCATCTGTAACATTTCATTATACAGATATTAATAAATATATAAACTATATTTTAAATAATGTGTTGATAATATAGTAATAAACAAGACACAAAATTTTATTCTTCTAATGAAGGAAGAGACCAAAAACAAGAAAAAATAACAACTATGCAAATATACTTAAATAATATACTTACAGATTATAATTGTATTGAAAGAAACAGATTCATCAACTATGTAGTAATAGGTAGAACACCTTGTTTACATGAGCTTGACAGGAAAGATTTTCTGAGAAGTGACATTAGACTTAAGATGAAAAGTTCACAGCAAGGCAAAACTCCAGGACTGAGGAAAAGGGGGGACATATTCCAAAAGGGAAACAGCAACAGCAAAATCTCCATCACAGAAACAAGCTTGGCTTGCTTAACAGTTAGAGGTTAAGCTAGTGATGCTGGATGATACTGACAAGACAAATGATTGGGTATATGGTTAGAGAGTTAGATAGCAGCAAGATCATGATAAAATTCTAGAGTTTTCCCAAGCAGAGTGAGAACCCTTGAAATGGTATCAAACAGGGGTATGGTGAAATCTAATTTTGTTTTATTGTAACTAATTTAGAAGTTGTGATATAAATGAATTTGAATTTGGAAAAGAGCAGTAGGATCAAATATTATTTGGAAGACAATGGAGGGATGAGGATGTCTTAAAAGCTAAAGAGTGGTAATGGGAATGCAAGAAATGCTTTTGAGTTAGTTATGACAAAACACACTGATGAAATATGTGTTTTCGATAAATATGAACTATGACAACAGGGATGATTCCTAGGTTTTTGAATTAAATGACTGAGTGAAGGGTATGAATGTTTTACTTAAGTTTTATATAGATTATCAATATCACTTCCAGTATGCATCTGTAAATATGTATGTGTGTATATGTATGTTTTTATTTAAAGTGCTCTAGTCTACAGGACTTTTTCCACTTCTCAATATTAGAGAAAAGTATTAGAGTGAATATGCTTTCTTAGAAAACTTTAATATATAAGGATACTCAAGTATCATCTATTTTAGCCAAAATCCCAGTACAGGTTGGCTCTCCTTATTGATGGGTTCCACACCCATGGATTCTACCAACCACATATTGAAGATGTTTGAAACAAATGATCATTTGTACTGAACATGTACAGACCATTTTTTCTTGTCCTTATTCCCTAAACAATACAGTATAACAATTATTTCCACAGCATTTACCTTGCATTAGGTATTATAAGTAAACTAGAGATAATTTAAAGTATATAAGAGAATGTGCACAGATTTATGGAAATACTACCTCATTTTATAGCAGAGACTTGAGCATCTGTGGATTTGGCTATCCCTGAGAGTTCCTGAAATCAATCCCCCATAGACACCAAGGGACAACTATACACTTCTTACAGATTTTTTTTGAATTCTTTATTAAATTTGAGGGATTATTTGCAAATTAAAGATTTATAAAATTTAATTTTTCAATAAATACTTAGGAAGCTTACTGTTGGAATCCATGAATATATGCATATAATATAACCAGAATAAAGTACTATGACTTCATACAGATCCCAAAATTTATAAATACCCAGATAATTGAGATTTAATCTGAAAATGTTGATAATTTACACATGAATGCAGGTGATGAGGTTGGAAAAAGAAGGAATGAAACTATCAAGTCCTTTAGTAATGTTTGCAAAAATAACTATGTAATAAGAGTCAGGTATTATGGATTAAAAACAAAATTCTAGATATGCTTTTTAAATATACATTTATCATTTATCATTATTATTATTATTATTATTTTATTTCAGGGTATTGTGAGGGTACAAACATTGTGCTTTGCACAGCACATTATTTGATCCTCAAAAACCACTCCATGAGGTATGTTTATAATTATCCCTACTTTATAAATGAAGGGAACTATAGCTAAGAGAAGATAAGAAACTTGCCTATATCTATCAATTACAAATGTATGAACCTTTTGACCTAATCCCACTTCTGAAAATTTTTCCTACTGATACATTTGCAAATATGTAAAATTCCTTATATATAGGGCTATTTACCTTAGCACTGTTTGTAATAGAAAAGACTGAAAACATTGTTGTGTCCATAAATAGGTTAAATAAATCATAATACATCCATAGAAATGCCATAAAACTAGAAAAAAATAAAAGCAATAAAGGAGCCTTCAAAAAAATAAATAAATATGCATGTATATATATATGATACAGATCACTGGGGAGAGTTATTCCTATGAGATATCAAATAACACTAAAGTATTATTAGTTTATTTATATGCTGTGGGTAACTTTTTACAATCACTTTTGAATGAATCCCTTATTTATAAACAAGAAGTAATTTTTTTATGTCCTTTTAAAATTTATTTTTTGTGATATTTGTTAAGATTACAAATCAAATATAATCATTATCTAGTTGACATGAGTGTGTTATGCATTTTCTCTTTAAATTCATAGATCTGTTTCATAGCAACCCTCCACCAAGCAGCAATAGTAAAAAATCAAGTAAGTGTAATTGAGACACTTGAATTTTATATAATTTTAAAATCATTATATATGTGGAGATTATATGCCTCTGAGATTTATTTTTTCTTTTTCTTGACTTGGAAAAGGTTTTAAATATTTCCAAATATGTCTCTTTTAATCTATAGGTTTTATATAAACCAGCGGTCCCCAGCCTTTTTGGCACCAGGGAACAGTTTCATGGAAGTCAATTTTTCCATGGACTGGGGTGGGGGAGTTGGGGGAAGGTACAGCTCAGGCAGTGATGCGAGTGATGGGGACTGGCTGTAAGTACAGATGAAGTTTCTCTGGCTAGCCCACCGCTCATCTGCTGCTGTGCAGCCCGGTTCCTTAGTTTCATGGAAGACAATTTTTCCATGGGACTGGGGGATACCATGTGTGGCTCTGTGGCCCAGTTTCTAACAGGCCACAGACCAGTACTGGGCCACAGCCTGGGGTTTGGGGATTACAGATATAAACAATCCCAAGTATATGTCTGTTTTTTGCTAAATATTTAATACTATACAATTTATTTCTATTTTTATATTGAAATTTACATATAGAAATGTGTGGGAAAATATTGTTAAATGACATACAAGTTTGGGGAAAAATTATGCATTGTCTCATTGTCCAAATAAGGGCACTATTAAATGTGTGGCATTTTTCTTATACTTTTTGATTTTTTCAGTGCGAATTATATTATTTCCTTCAACATAATCATAAAGAAAGATTTTTTGAATGACTTGTGTTGCATCTACTTTTATGTCATAAACCAATTTTATGTTATAAAGCAATTTTATGTTATAATCTTGTCTTAGAAATATTATTCTTAATGATTATTCTGTAACATTAAAAATTATTTTAAATGTCAATATTAAACTTATAGTAACTTTATAACTGGTCCTAGTGAGCAGGTCTTATACACTATAAATTCCTCTTCTAACGCATGGAGAAAAACAACAAAAACATCAACAACAAAAACTCATGGCCAAAGAATGACCAGACACACCAAACTAAGGCAAGCATGAAAATGAGATTTATTGAGGGGAGAGAGATAGGATTATAGAGCAAGAGCAAGATACAGGTTTACAGAGCAAGATACATATGCCTCAGATGACAACCAGACCAACTGACACAGTAAAGAAAGAGAGAGAAAGACTTTGGTCATGGTCTGGGTCTTGTTTTATAGTGTCCAGATAGGGACCTCCCCCTGGTTCAGATGTCACCAGGGAACCACTTTGATGGGACAGTTGGGAGTTATATAACCTGAGTCTCACTGTGCATGCAGATCTCCCGTGAGCCTCTCTGAAAGCCCATTTGGAGGGGTGAACCACACCCACTTTCATCCCTAGGAGACCCAGAAACCCTCACTATCTGCCTAACTATTCCACCTTTTTATATGATATCAATCACATTCACATTATTCTTAAGTATTTCTTCAAAATGTGCTATTTGTCACATAGATTATCTTACATACAGACCACAGCTGACATCAAAATGGTTTTGAAACATAACTGAGCTTTGGAGCACTTTCCCCCACATCCCAGTTGTCCCCTTGATTTTCATCCTGGCTTAACTCTTTTCTTTTGATGTGACCTTGGAGAAAATCATTAACTCTCTAAGTTCCAGATTCCTTGTCTACAAAATTCAAAAATGGAATGAGATCTCTACTGTTCCTTTAACATCTGTCAGATTTATTTTGCTAGTAGATCATGTAGGTCACATTCTGTATGGAATACAAAAATATGTCCTGGAAAGTTAGTGCAATGTGGAATTAGCAATACCTAATCAAAGGAAAGAGAATTATTCATAAAGTTTAACTCTGAAATATACAGAGAAACATGTCACTCCCAAATGAATGACCCCTTATGACAGATTGTAAGTAGTTTTAGCTCCAATGGAAGGAGAGCAGTATATTCTTTGCCTGAAACATATTTAACCAAGTTGAAAATAAAAACATTAAATGGAAATGAAAGTATGAAAAGATAACTTTAAAAATCCTATCTTAACAAATAAATTATACATATTTCATAAAAGGTGTTATTATTCTGGTTCACCAAGATTAAAATGTTAATCATTCTGTTTTCTATCTCTCATTTGAATTTTGGGACACTAAATATTTTCGATGGAGAATTGTTTTAGTTTCCTACATAGAAACATATTTCCTACATTATTATTATTATAAATGACTTGACTTTCTATTTCACATTTGATAATAAGTTGCTTTTTCCACCATTAAATGTTAATTTGATGTATTTTTAAACCAATTTACCATTGAAGATTTAGATGTATTTCTAATTTTTTCTTAATCACTTAGAAAGATAGAAAAAAAGAGGAGGGGGAGAAACAGAGAGATAGAGAAGGAAGGAAGAAAGGAAGGAGGGAAGGAAGGAAAAAGGAAGGAAAGAGGGAGGGAGGGAAAGAGAGAGGGAGAAAGAGAAAGGGAAACACCAAGATCAAAAGACCTGGACATAATCTTTGGTTCAGTTAGGAGTCTCAATATTTTGAAACAGAAAAGCATTTACTCTTTGAATGCCTGTCATCTCTAGTGATAAAGACTTTCATTGGTCTTTAAAAAACGCAAATACTCCCTGGCCTTTGGATGGTCTTCTTTGAAAAGAAAGACAGTAACAGGTATAAGAAGGTGTTAACCAAAGAAGAAAGAACTTTACTCATTACAATCGAGATTTAACTTAGTGGGGAATGTCACGGTATGAAGTTGGAGAAGATTCAGATCAAACTAGAGATATTGGTCGGGCAGAATTTTCTTGCTAATTAGGAAATACTCCCTCCTTCATCTGTACTTTGCTTTACAGCTATCAAGTCTTAACACTTTGCCCAATCCAGAACAACTGTCTCATTAGTGCAGAGGCAGATAACTCACCTCCATGTGTGTTCTGCTCTAACTAAAAGTTGATTGCTTACAATTTATTAAAGATATTAAGCAAATAAAAGAAAATATGTTTTAGCTAATTGGTAAAAAAAAATTGCTTAATGTGCAACTAAGGATTTTCCTCTGGAATCTGACACTTTGTCTTATAGTGCAAAGTCACATTTGAAGTGAACTTAATTATCTGTCTCATTAAAAGTAGAAAGCTATATTTCAAGGTTAGTGTTCAGCAAGCATAGTGGCTGTTGAGGTAAGAGGAAAAAATTGCATTTGGTATTTCTATGTGAGTTAATAAAACTTTTCCATTTCTATAAATTTAACATCTAATTTTCTGTGGCATGGGGAGTATTGGTGCTAATATAAGAGATTCAGTTTTACAGTTTCTTTTATTCTTAACAAATCAACTAACATTTATTTATTAGCACTCTATTGTGTACCAAAAAATGATAAAAGAAGTATAAAAATAATCTTTTTATGGGCTATATTCCAGCTGGGAAATTAATGCCTACAGCTATATAGAAGGAAAAAATTCACTGGAAACCAAAGTTGATTAGAAAAACCTTTCTGCTAGAAAGCTTTGCTCTGCATAGCAAAGGAAGTGCAATGTTTGTGTCAGAGAAATGATTGTAAAATAAATATAGGAATAAGTTTGGTATAGATCATAGAGGGGAGCGCTATGGAAGAATTAGGAAATAAATGTCTTAGTGTATAAAGTAGAATGTCCTTTGAGATTTAGTGTAAAAATCATCTCAGAATTTTCTCACAATTAAGTAAGGTTCTTATCATATATAAAGATATACATACAACTCTCTTTCTCTCTCTCTCTCTCTTTCTCTCTCTCCCTTCCTCTCTGTCTCTCTCTCTCTCTCTCTCTCTCTCTCTCTCTCTATATATATATATATATATATATATATATATATATATATATAAAACACAAGAGTAACAAGGGGTACTTGAAAGTATTTCAGTTCCCAACTGCTTGAAAAAAAGCAGTTGTATAGTAAAACACTATATGGTTGCATCTGTTGAGAAAGGTGCATTGTTAATTTCAGTTGTTGCACTGGTGAGCTTTTGAAATCACATGATTAAAATGATACAGTAGAAAGGGTAAATCCAGTAGACTAAGAAGGGTAGACCCTTGGATTACAAAAGTACAAAATTGCAATAGAGTACAAAATAGCACTGGCATGATATGTATATAAGATATAACTTTATAAATAATGACATAATCTTAAATTTCTATGGTATCATTAGTCTGAAGAAATATTATATATATATTTATATGTAAAGAATCATTTAGAAGGAAATTTATAGATAATTCTAACTCTAAGTTCTACTCCTTTTTTGTTAAGAAAGGAAGTGGAGGCAAGTTAGAAGGATAACTCTGAGCACTAACAAGGAAAGATATCTAAAGCATATGAATTTGACTAACATACTGCTACTGAATTGCTTGCCAAAATAGTGTCTATAGAGTTTAAACAGCATCCCTTATAGAATGGAATTAGAAGAGATCTTAGTTTAATGTGGTTTACGGGAAATAATGTACATACATTCCTCAGCCTATGCTCTGAACAAGGATAAAAGTTTATATTTTATATGTTAACTCTTGCATTACTAAATGCAATAATCTAATTTCCTATACACAAACTTGAATAATATAAGGCAGGGCTATGTGTATTCATAATGTGTGGTTTAAATTATTATCACTTAGAATTTAAATGCCAAGCTCTTAATTTGCATTCTTCTGATGTGAGTACTAAACCACTGAAATTGGTAAACATTATACAATAATTTTCTTCAAATGATATAATTAGCCAAAGTCTGCAACTCTGTAAATAATTATTTTGAATATAATACACCTTTTAAATCATTTATCACGTACAGGTGTGGGATACAGAAATGCATCAAAATTCATGAAATCACATCATATATACAAGAGTCTATGCATTCCTTTTTGGAATTTTATCTACTGAGAAAATCAAGGGAAAACCATGCAAATTATTTAGGCTTTTACCTCTGCTCTTAACAAAGACCCTAAAGAAAGAACAAAACTAGAACCCATGATTCCACTGATAAATTTTAGATGACACAAGCAATTATCAGAGGATTGGGACAATAGAGACAAATTGAATTAAGAGAAACAGATGGAGCAACTGAGCACTGATATGCTGACAGTTAATACTTTTCACAAGCATTCACAGAACTGCAGTTTCTTTTATAAATGTGACCTGAGGGAACAGATTTCCACAAGAAGTAAGAAATGGTAAGGAGAAGACTTTTCAGCTAACCTTTCATGTGGCAACAAGAAATGATATTCCAAGGAGCTGATTTATAATTATGGTGACGAGCAGTGCTATAGCTCATCCACAACTAAAGCATGCATATTCATAGATTTGACAGTGACGAATGCTTTTGCAAAGGCTTTGAAAAGACACAAGGGGTAGATGATCTTCTCTATACCTATAAACCATGGCTTCAGTAACATTATATTTCATACCAGAAACCTTCATTTAGCTACATAGTAGATACTGGGCCGTGGGGTGAAGGGACATCAGGACTTATGTATATGTATGTTTTTCCCAAGGAATACAACTTTGATTTGGTTTAATTTTTCTGACATTTTCTTCATCAAATTATAATCAGCAAAAGTTTGGCTATATAAAAAGTTCATAATCATCAAGGTGAAATGAGGAAATGAGGCCTATCCTCATTCACAAGGAAAATAAATATGTTTCAGATGGATAGTGAATGCAAAGTATCTTGCATTACTCATTTTTTTTTTCAACATTTCAACTCAGAGTATCTAAATACTCCAGTGTTTTAACCTTCAAATGCATGTGATGGGAAGACAAGCTGTCTTTTCTGTCCAAATATGTTGTTGAAATAAACCAGCACTGGGTGACTATTCTATAGATAGGATATCAATAGAAAGTTATTTCTATTTTCTAAATAGACATTTATAAAAAAATAAAAGCACACTAAGAATTGAAGGAAAATCCACTTGCTGCAGAGTGGATAACGATATGATTTTCTTGTATGGAAGAGATCCATGCCAATATAGAAAATACTTTTAAAATGTATGCTGTTCTACGAGTAACTTTTACAAGGACTCATGAGAAAATTCCATGGACCGGAAAAACAAAACAAACAAACAAACAAAAAATATTACTTCCCATATTAAGGTCTGAATGTTACTTCAAATTACCTTCCTAAACACATTTGGTATCTCATAAATTCCACAGACAGGGAAAATAGAAAAGTTTTATAAAGTGTAAACTCAACTGCCATTGATAATAAAATTATTTCCCCTTGAAGTTCCTGCTTATAAAATTGTCTTGGGGAGAGAAAGAAAAATACTAGGTACTGTGGCTCACTATATATGGTTATTATTCCAATATTTATTGAGTTTCTAAAATGTACCAGACTTTACAGGAAATAAAGTAGGCTGCACAATCCTCAAAAGAGAGAGGTAGAAAAATGTATAAGGCTTTAAAATAAGCATTTTCAAAGCAAAACTGTAGGCTGACAAATGAGAAAAAAGGAAATTAAAATGTAATAATAATCATCAAAATCACAAATCACATAGCTTTACCTTAAGCATGCTTAACGTGTAGTTTAGCACATATAATTTGATTACTTTAGGGCAAGCTTTTAGCTATTCTGCTGTATTCGTCGCTTGTCTTCTACTCAAAGCCTCAGATGTTCTAGCTCATTACATTGTATGTGGGAATGCGGATATGTGTTTGCCAGTTTCTAGTCCCAAGAGCCTGTGATATTTTAGCCAAACAAACAGGTAAACATAATAAAATGGATTTACTGATAGAAATCACTAAAGGGATACAGGAGGGAGTGTGGCTAACTTTAGTTGAGGCAGTCGAAGAAGGCATTCTATAGAAGATGAGATCAGACAGAACTCATTTTTGAAAAGATGTTTTCCAGTGAGAAAGGACTATGGAAACAAAGGGTACATAATAGAGGCATGTAGCAGCAAAGTGGGTTTCAATAGGTATTCATATTTCAATATTCTGAAGGAAAAGAGTGCTGGAAAGGAAATAAACACACAATTTCAGGGATGATATTATAGACTAATGAAAGTATTCTTCGTTAGCCTGTGACAGCCTGAAATACAATACACTTGATAAGACAATGCAAACAACAATCTTTTTTACATGGATGGATACATGGACAGATAAATGGAAGGATGGATAGATGGATACATGAATTCATAAAGAAAATGGAACAAAAGTTGGATTTTTATCAATTAGATGATAGTCACTAAAAATATGTAAGGACAGCAGATATATAGACAGACGAGCAATTTGGGGAATGGTCACTCTGTTTATCTGTGAGTTAAAAAAAAAAATAGAAGCAGGAACCGAAGGAGGTGAAACCTGAGCCAAGAACACCAAAATTACAGCCATAGAAATAACTTCAGTTAGAGATTACTGCAGTATAAACATAAGGGGTGACATTAAGGAAAAAGAGAAGGTGTTTGTAGAACGTTTAGGAAGTAGAACGCACTGGAATTGGGGATTGAGTTGAAATGAGAAATGAAGAAGAATAAGGAAAAGTTTGACTAGTCAATTTCTGGCCTGAATAATTGGGAAAGAAATAGTGGTGCCATTGACAAATATTAAAAATATGTGTGTTTGAGAAGATTAAACGTAAGCATTTTTGATTATCTAATTTAGTCTAGATAATAATCCTATGTATCATAAATATCAAAAAGTGTGTTAAACCTATGGGTATAATTTAAGTTGCCATTATATAGTACGCATTCGGTTAATAATTACTCTGATTTGTAATAGAATATTGCCAATACCTTAGAAACTCACTGCCTGCCCCTTCCAAATCGTTCATCCCCATTCCAAAGTAAGGTAGCCACTATCCTGATTTCTGTAATAATAATATTTCTAAAATTACGATATTCACTATTGCCTGTTTTAGAGCTTATTTATAAAATCATGCCTGTTTATTGCATATAATATTATATTTGTAAGATTCATCCTTGCCGTTCTATGAAATCCCATGTTATGAACATATCCTACAATCTACTACTGATTACCGTTTCTATTGCTATGGATGCTTTGTGCGTTTTTTTATGGAAAAATGTGAAACATATCTTTAAGGGTGCACACCGAGGAATGAAATAGCTGAGTGATAGGGTATGTGCGTATTTAACTTTATTAGGTGTTGCTTTAGTGTTTTCCATTGTGATATCCAAATTTTCACCCCCAGTTACTCATAGATGAAAGTTCCCATTGATCTATAATCTCACTAGCACTTATTTTATAAGTTTGTTTTTGCTAAACTATTGGCTACACACTAGTATCTTATTTTTATTTTATTTAGTATATACCTGGTTGTTAATATATTAGCACAACTTTTAATATCTTCATAGATCACTTGGATTTCGTTTTTTGTGAAGAGCTTGTTCAGGCTATTTACTCTTTTTTTGTTCCATTATTGGTTTTTTCTTACTGATTCATAGAAGTTATGGATATTTTATTAATCAGTTAGTTATATTTTTCACAAATATTCTCTCCCACTTCATGGCATATCTTTTCAAAAGTTTTATGTAGCATTTAACAGAACAGAATTTCTTAATTCTAATATGGTTAAATTTATCAATCATATTTCTTTTAATAGTGTTTCTCTTAGAGTATCTAATTTAAGAATTTCTGTTCAGAAATGTTAAGATAGTCTTCTGTTGGTTTTTAAATATTTTAAGTTTCTACATTTATATTTTGATCTTAAATCTAGTTGAAATTTTATGGTGTGAAGAAAAAGTCTAATTTTCCATATAGTCATTTTTCCCCCATATGGAAAAGCAATTTTTCTGGTAACATTTATTGAAAACTCAGAATTTTCATATTGATCTGCAATTCTCTCTTTTTCATACATTGTTTCCACATTTGGATGGTCACTTTCTGACCTCTCTATTCTGTGCATTTTGATTTTGTTAACTAATTTGTTCAAATTTTCTATTATTGTTCCTTTTATAGGCTTATTCTACCAATTACTGAGAAAGTTATGTAAAAATATCCAATTATCATTTTGTTTGCCTCCATTTCTCCTCATAACGCCATTAATCTTTACTAAACATATTTTGGAGCTATTTTTCAGGTTTCTATCAATCTAAACTTATTATTATGTATATAGTTTAATTAATGATATTAAAATGACCTTCATTATACCTATAATTGCTTTTATTTGAAAGTCCATTTCTTCTGGTATTGTTATTCTTACATCAATTTTTGGTTATATTTTGCCTAATATATTTTTGGTTTTGCCTATTTTCTTTTGCCCTTTTTATGCAATTATACTATTAATAAATCACTTAGAAACAGTGTAGAATTGGATTTTATTTATTCTATTTTCCTTTTTTAAAAAAAATCCATCTTAATATTTTTATTTTACAAGATTATTTGCCCATTTATATCCAACATATTTAGTTACTACATTTCTATTTTATAAATGTCTTCATATATATCATCTTATTTTGTGCTACTTGGTTCACTCACCATTTTTTTTTTTAATCTTCTTTCTGGTTTTCACTTAAAAATGTTGATTATATGTGTTTTCTTATTCCAGCCTCCCTTTCAGGTTTAAAATCAATAGTTTTCACCAAATAAATTTCCTAGGAATTAGATAGAGCAGTATTACACTTAAAGTGAAATATAATGTTTATTAAAATACAGTCAAGAATATCAAATTTTCATTTAGCACAAAACATTTGTCTCTTGACTTTTTCCCTTTTTCTGTATTGAACACAGACATGTTCAAGGTAATTTGGCAGCCATTTGAGACCATAAGCATAAAGTCAAGAGTCATATTTTAAGAAAGGTTGAAAAAGCCTGTTTTTTGTGATGATGTTATAAAGCTCCTGTGTATCAGAGTTGGGACTAACTACTAAGAAATTCTTAGTATGCAGGAAAATAAAACTCTCATTTGGTTCAGTAAAGCAATATGTACTTGATACTGTTCCTAACTGATATAACAATGGAGGCATTTGCATACTGAATTAATATTAAAATAACAATTATTCAGTTTTATTTTCACAGCTTCTTCTGTTTTATGTGTGCTTTTCTAAATGATGGGTTAAAATTTGGAATCGAAGAATTTATGATCAATTATTGCCACCACACAGCCTTGAATAAGCCCCATTATCTGCGGCAGACTGTACTATTGTCTAGATAATTGCAGCAGCCCCTGACTTGGTTCTTCCTGCCTGAGCCCTGCACTGTGCATGGAGTAAAAGTCCTCCCCAGTTGCAAGAGTCTTGGTCATGTGACTTGATTTTGTCAATGCAAAGTGAGAGGAAATGGCATATGCTGTTTATCAGAAGGAGCCTTAAGAACCATAACATGCTTCTATCAGTACTCTTTTTTCTGCACCAGAACAAAAGCAATGCCCTGGGTATTCATTTAGCTAGTGTCCTAGAATAAAGAGTCAAAGCCACACACTTAATAAACCTGTGAACTAAGAGAAAAATAAACCTGTGCGGATGGAAGCCACTAAGATTTTCATGTCATTTGTTATCACAGCGTAACAGCGTTAAGCAGACTGATGCAGATTCTAAATACCACTCTGTGCAAGAACAATGCCTGTTTTCCTACTTCCCAGACTAGTGATTAGGACCTAATAAAATAAGTTAAGCAGCAATGCATTATCAGCTCTAATACACTATTAAAATGCCAAGCAATATCATTAGCAGCATATCCCATTTCATTCCTAAAACATGCAAATTTTCACAACTAAATTAGACTTCACTAACCTTTTGAGTTTTCACATCTCTGCTTACATTATCCATCTGTTTCTGCATGCTGTCTACTATTTCCATGAAGCCTTTAACATATTAATTATAGTTATTTTAAATTTCCTGTCAGATAATTCCAACACCTTTGTCATATATGAGTTTGTTTCTATGTCTTGCTTTTCTCTTCAGACAATATTTTTTCTTGCCATTTGGCATGCCCCTTTGTATTTTTTTGTTGAAAGCTGGACATCTTGTAATAGGAATTGAGCTAAATGGACCTGTGTGTGAGGATTTATTTTAATCTGACTAGGAGTTGAGCTGGTATTCAGATATTTATTGAGGCAGTAGTTTCTAGAGGCTTCAAATTCTTCTAGTGTTCTTGATTTTTTTCTGCTCTTGACTTTGGGTTTTCCTACATATTTCTCCAGAGACAGTGTGTGTGTTGCAGCTCTTTTGGTTACAATTCACTGTTGTTAAACTGAAACCCTGATTGTGTGGTATTATAAGGATCCAGGGAAGGAAGCATTCTAATACTGTGGACCCAGAAGTTTCTCACTCTCAGGCTAGTCCTCATTTGACCTCCAGCAATTTGTTTAATTGCCATGTAAATATTCCTACCAGTTTATGGCCCTCAACTTCTGCTCCAGTTAAGCAGGTCTTGACTCTGACTTTTTGAATGTACCTGATTCTCCAGATTTCAGGGTGCCAGTTTGCCCCCCAGCCTTAGTTCTCTGCTGGGTTCAAGAAAAGTCATTGGTTTCCAGTTTTTTTCATCTTATTCTTGCATGGATGGGAATGATGACTTCTAAGTCCTATTCAGGTTGTGGGTGAAACTGGAAGTCTGTCCATAACCTTTGTAAGCCCTGCATTTTTTCTCAGGTGTTTTCAGTGGTCATTTGAAACCTATAAAAAAGGTTTCTCGATATGTAATATTTTAACTAATTATTAAGAATGTTTTTTTTTGTTTTTGAGATTTGTACCAAATTTTTTGTGTTATGTTGGATGCAAATGTATAAAATACCTGGTGTGTTAGAGTATATCCTGCATTTATAAGGATCATATTGGCACATCAAGACTTTGAAGTAAAATTAGACTCATATTGATTAGGAAAGCATAAAATGTATCAGCTTTCATTTGAAAATACCAAATATGTAGGTATATATATATGTACATATATCTTATATGTACATATAGTATATATATAAAATATTTATTTACATTTATGCTCAGAAATAGACTTTTCTATGCCTTGTATGTGTTATGGAACTATAAAAATCAAGTTAAAAGAATAGTTAATTTCCATTATTCAGCTGGGGTTTATTACACATACTGTCTTCTACTTCTTTACTCATGAAGGCAACTTATCAATACAGATAATATGAAAGTGCTATGATTGTTTTCTGAAATATCCCTTCCCTTGACGCTTCTCTTTTTTTTACTAAGTCTACTGTCAATTCAGTTTAGTAATAAAACATTGACTTAATTTGTCTCTCCCCTCAGGACTACAACTTGTTCTTGTCCTTGTCTCATTTCAGTATCATCGTGTCAGGGAAAATGCTCTACAATGTGGTTAATTGATGATAGTGAAATAAGCATTCTCAGTTATCGGTTCAAATGAAAAGCAAACAGCCTTTTTCAAATTTCTGAAGTATAGATGTAGACCTTTTTGTTTAATTTTGCTATTTTTATTGGAAATCCATATGGTTATTTCATATGGTTTTATATAATTTGATCACCTTAGATTGTCCTGACAATAATATGTACTGAAAAATGATACTCAAATGGAATAAAATAATGTACATTTCTTTAGCACAGTTCTGTTTACTATGGAAGCTAATAGCTTATATATATATATATATGTTTAAGTTTAAATAACTTAAAATTAAATAACATTATAAATTAATTACCATTCTTATTAAATACATCACACACATATGCACACACATATATATAATAATATCAACTATTTTATTTATGAATGGGAGCATGATATTTTATAGCCATTTTACAAAGCATTTTAAATACAGTAAGAACCTCCAGCACTTTCTGCAGGAAATTTCATGAAGCCCACAGAAAACAGCATTAACAAAGATAAGATCCCATGTGCCTTAACTTTTCAATTAATTTTTCTGGCATCAGTAAGACATCATGCTTACTATTTTAATAATTATGCAAATCTAATGCTTTGCCTCTGATTTCTGTGGTCCACGATTAACATCAGGTAAAGTGCTATGAAAGACAGGTGTGATTAAAATTTCCTACTGTAAATAATAAAGTGAAAGGCTATCATTTTACTTATCTGATTAAAATTGAGAGACTTAAATGGAATTTAAGAACACTATTAGATTTCTTTTTAATAATGTAGAAGGAAAATTTAGAGTTAAATTGAAAGTGGCATTCTCACCAACAACTAATTGTTGTGATATTTAGCCAAATGTACTAGTTTAAAGCACAACATAAATAGAGTAAAATCAATTCAAAGATGTGAATGCATAAAAGAGTATTTATACAAATCCTGTAAAAATATAATTTATGACTAAAATAATTTTAGAAAAATTTAGCAATGATAATTCATTAAATCATTGTGAAAAAGTTAGTGAAGTTACGAGTAAATCCTTAAAAATACAGCTTCAATCAAACACTGATATAGAAATACCAAAACGAATAAAATGAAGTTTTTATATGTATAAATGAAAACTGAACAAACATAAATGAAAATCAAGTACATGAAATCAGAAAAAAAAATCTATAGTATAAAGTAATAAGAGCAGAACCAGAGCCCTAGAAAATCAAATTGAATAGAACATAAATAGATGGGAAGTGAATAACAGGGGTAATTGAATTCAAGGTAGCAGGAAATAAAAGAAGACAATTATAATTGGACACACAATGGCAAATGCCTGCTTCAAAATGATATGACTTGGATTTGAGATGATGAAAATATAAACCATAATGACCAAAATGAAGTGAAAGATAATATAAAATGATGCTGTACTATCATAAGTGAATCAAAATAATATGTGCCAAGATCAAGACGCAGAAATAAAGTAAATTGGGCAATGGACCAATACAGGAAGCTGCACAGATGATAAGAGGGCAGAATATGTTTGAACAGAATGCATGAGGATAAATCTATATTGGAGTAACAGAAATGAATAAGAATTATATCTATATATGATGTGTTATTTCTAAATAATGAGAAATATGCTAAGTCTGTGTTTGATGGCAGTAAAACTAGAATAAAATACTGTTTACACCATAATAAACAATTCTCTCAATTACATCATTAAGAATAAAATATGATTAACTAAACAAGAAAACAAAAGCATTCTACCTAAAATTGTATTTATTGACATAGTCAAAGCCTCATATAACTAGAATATAGTAAATTGCCTTGAGAAAATATGAATTATTAGATTAATATATCCACATAGAGCAATTCTGTAAAACAGGTAAAATTGTGGCAAATCACAGAAAGTAATGTTTCAGTAGTCTACAAAAGTATTGTACAGCTACTGTGTGAATTTCGTTCTGTTAATCAAGCAGGTACGTATATTTTTAGTTAATTTGGATTAGTTTTGAATTCACAGTATTTTTATTTTCTCTTTATAGTGTAAACCAAAATATACAAAAAGAAATAAAGGGAATAAGGAAAGGAATGGAAAAGAGAGGGAGGAAAAAAAAGGAAGGAAGGGAGGGAGCGACATTTCTTACAGTAAAATGTGTACATTGAGTTCCACTATGTGAGACTTTAAGAGCTCTGTTAAAAAATTAATTAAATAAAAAAGAGTTCTGTTAAATGCATCTCAATTAATTTTCCACACTGTCAAATCTGTCAGAATATTATGTTATATATTTAAATCCCCTCCCCTGACAGAAATATCTTTCCTAGATTATTTTTCTGATAGTTTCTAGACCTTTCTTCAGCCACATTAAAACTCTGTTTAGCAAAAGGCTTTATTCCCTTACTGTATTGGATGTTTTTGGCCACACTAATAATTCATTTTCCTTAATTTTTTTTTTTTTTTGCAGAGAACATTCTCTAATACTTTCCTTATAATGTCTACATGAGAAATAATTTTTGACATTTTTAATGCTTACTTTTAAAATATCAAATCCTCTCACAAATCATTTTTGCTATCATGAACTAATCTCATGTTAAGATTGTATTCTGGGTAATGGATTATTGGCTATTTTTTATTCAGTTTTAGTTTAGAATCTGCCTTTAATCACAGGCTCTCTGAATTGGTAGAGCACTTAGGATGAAAATACAATATTGGCAATAATGTGCATTACCATTTGTTGATTAGTATGATGTAATGGACATGGGCACAGCCCATGTTATTTTCTCTGTATCACAGTGTTCATCTCACTCTGCCTCCCTATTAAACAACTGCACCAAATGATTCTAGGCAACTTCTGAAAATGACTCACTACGACCAGAAGTAACCTTAAATTTGGCTAGGAGTGGGAGTGGAGTTGTGTTTAGAAACGGAGGGTCCAATTAACAGCACTGCAAGGGTAGTATATGTATTGCTGTGGTGGAGTGAGAAATGCGGAATATCAAACCAATTGTCATCAGAGGTGGTTTAGGATAGCTACAGGAATATGGCTCCAGCTTTAAGAATAAAAAGCAAAATGAGGCTCTTACACACAATTTCCTTTAAAAAAAAAATAGGTCTTACAGATTTTGTCTGGGATGATAGATTTAGAGAAACGCTAGTTTTAGGCAGTCATGTGTTTGAATCTTGAATGAATGACAACCTTTATAAGGTCCAAACCCAGTTTCCTCAACTGAGAAGTATAAGTAATAGGTATTTGTTCCTAGCACCATGTAAATACCTGGCACATACTACTAATTATTTGACTGATCTCCTATTTTTATACCTTGATTTCTTTTAATTGGATGCTATAATCATGACTTTAATCTATGATTCAAATTTCATTAAAGTGTTGTCTCTAAGTTCAGAATACCAAATTTACGCTATCCCAATTATGGAAAAAGGGACTTCAGCAATCACAAATTCAAAGCCATCTAAAGCTTACTTAATATTATAGAAGTTTTTCAGATGATTAATTTTTAATTTACTTTTATAATTTACAATGTTTTTATGAATTATCTATAAAAATGAAAATGTTTCCTTCATTAATTAATATAAAAATTTCTTGTTCTTCCAAATCATGTGGTGAATATATATTCACACACATATATGAAAATATAAATATATACACATTTAAGAATAAATTTTTAATTTATAAATAGAATCAATAATAGAGAACCTGGACTAATTTTTGCTTCTATATTATTTATGAATAAAATGATTCTTAATTAAATTATATCAGTCCAATAATGAAAGGAATTATCTATTTATAAAAAAAGTATGCTTTCTTCATTATTTGCAAGTATTTTAGAAAAAAATAAATTATTGAAGACTCTATTCAAATAAGCAGTTTGCAAAATCACTGTCAGGCAGATACTTAACTTGCTTAGAGTTACTTTATTATCGTAAGCAATGCATTATATTTGCACTATGGGCTCTATATTCGAACATTTTTACCAACTGCTCAAGAGATTTTTATTTTTCTGAAATATCTAAATCATAAGACTTAATTAATGCTAAAAATTTACAGATATCTGGAAGGCCTTTCAAAATCCATAAACCTTAGCGGTGTGTGTAGATTAAAATACAAGCAAAACCACACGATCTTCAGATATTTGCTTGATGTCTCAGTACTGGAAACCATACAGTAAGACACAGCTACCTTCCACCTAGCTTTCATATATTGTGTATTATTACAAGATCTCATCTTCCTACCCTCTTCCACCGTGGTTATCATGAAAAAATCAGCCTATGAAGGGACCTCTTGTCCCAAATCAGAAGTGTGTATTTCGGAAGATTATTGCTATCCTTTTATTGTGAGCTTTTGCTGTCTAGTGACATTCTATGTGACATTTTTCCATTTTGGTATTCTCTAATGACCATTATCACAAGGTCAGACAGATGTTTATAAATTATACAAATGTAATAACACAATTAGGAGGAAGAGTAATATATATGAAGACAATAAAATAAATGTATTTTATCATTTGTGACACTGTTTATGGTGGTTTTAAAACATGTTTTCAAATCCTTTGGCATCCTTCCCTTTGAGTGTCTAATTCCTTTCCTCTTGCATATGGGAGTCTAATTCCTCCCCTCTTACCATTTTTAACACCTAACTTCTAATGAATAGAACGCTTTAGAAGTGATGCTTCATGATTTTCAAAGTTAAATAATAATAAGCCAGCATTGTTGTTGTATGCCACTAAGTTCAGGATGTATTTTTGTTTGGTTAGTTCACTGGTAGATTATCTGATCACTATTTAATAGATATAAAATGCAGAGTGAATATCAAATTCTAAGTGAAATAAGCCAGTCACAAAAAGACAAGCACTGCATGATTTCACTTATTTGAGATGTTTAAAGTAGTCAAACTCATAGAAACAAAAAGTAGAATGGTGGTTTCCTGGAACCGGGAGGAAGTGCAGAAAGTGGGGACATGTTGCTTAATGAGTATAGGATTTCAGTTTTGTTAGATGAAGAAGTCCTGGAGATTGGTTGCAGGACAATGTGAATATACTTAACACTGAACTGCACGCTGAATAGTGGTTAAGATGGTAAATGTTATGCTATGTGTACTTTATCATAATTAAAATCATAATAATTTAAAACGAGGTTTTAGACATCTTAATATGAGAGTATATTGATTTAGAGTTAAGAATAACTTGCCAAATCCTAATGGATTTAACTATTAGGATTTGGTATTTAAGTAAAATAAAACAAAAAACAAAGTACTTAGAGCCTTAGCATATTAGACCTGAAAGAGAATCTAGAGATTGGACCCCCGTTTTCTATATTTAGGGAAAATAAAGTACAGATTAAGTTATTAAACCTTACTAGAGACTATGTCTGACCCAAAGATATGCAATTTTTTCCAGTAAATAATAACAGGAAATATTATCTATTAATATATTAATAGATAGCTTTTATCAACATTTGAAACTGGTGATTGCTACTTAGAAGAGTAAACAACTTTGAAAGAGAAAACTTTTTGCCCTTTCCATCAGTGAGACTGTGAAACTGCTTGCTTTGAATCATATTCTGCTGTTGTTTTCCCCCATGATACAGCAAAACAGCCAGACCATGTGTCATCAGTATGACTGTGGAAGAAATGAAAAATAAACCTTGGTGAAATCATTGACATGGATGTCTCTTTTCCACACTATGGGAATCATTCCATGTGCTGCGGATTCTAGTAAAATGAAGCCTTCATTTCTAGGCTTTACTGATACTCTTAACAAAATTAGGTGCAAGAAAAAAATAAAAAGAGCCGCAGTCTCAAACCACGTGGTTATAACCTGAGTTCAGCATTGTGGGAAACTCACTTAAACCAAAAGCAAATCTTTCCTGCACTTATTAAAAAATGGTTAAGAAAGTGGATATTTCATGACAAACAATGAATAAAAAGCCATCACTCTAGTAACTCCTGATATGTTAATTATCTCAAAAAGTTTCTTGACTCTCATAAGATGCTAGCTTTCTTAATTAAAATAAGTTTCTCTTTTCCTTTTGCAAAGCATTAAATGGACCTTTTCAACAAAGATACTTGGGGGGCTGCATTTTGGTGTTCAGTTAACCCTGTTGCTTTGCCTAGTTTCTAATATGTCCAGCTCATAAGTAATTTACTTTAAGATGTTTCCACACATATAAACACAGACATTTTTGTGCCAGAATATTCTTGGAAGTCCCCTTTGGATTAACAGCTCTTGGATTTGGAATGTTCTTTTAGTGGCATGTGCCTGCAATTAGAGTATCTTCCGGCAGATAGATTTCCAAGTGCTACAGATGAGTAAGTCTCTTGGTGTAGGCATTCTAAAATACCTGTTTTCTGGTTGTTTCCAAGTATGTATATAATATAATATATATTAAATTAATGCTGATAGTAATGTAAATGTGTAGAAAAATCACAATAAATACATAATCTCAAAGCATATATTTGCAATGGATTATTTCTATGCTGTTTTGAAATGACTGAGTAAATTCCATTGTTTGTCTAATGTTTACTACAATTTCTTTTGTTTTAGGGCTGCTTAAGTTTCCTCAATGTTTCTCAGGAACATCTGGAATATGTATTCAAGGATGAGCTTAACTTATGTAATCTTTGTAATCATAAATGCATGATAGTGGCATAAATTACTTGGAAACAATAAGATAACATTCACAGGAGTATAAGAACTGACCTGTAGAAAGAAGATGAGTATAAATCCACTTCTGATATTTATTTAGTACATTTTCTTGGTTGAGGATACAAAGTTCTTTTAGCCTCAATAACTTTGTTCATGAAATGTGAATAACCATTCTACCTGGAACGTTTGTAATAAAGATTATGTCTGTAAATATCCACTTAACTCATAAAAACCTGCCACAAAAATGTAAGTGCCATTACCACAGAGCAAGTGTCAGGGATTTCCTCCCTTATTCCAGGGCTTTATAGAGAGTATAGTAGACCTATCTCTGTAAGTGCTTTTTCTTTTAGAACAAGTCACTACTCTTGCAAACTATTTATTATAGTTTCTCCTAACTGCACAGAAAAATACCATCTGTGATGTGTCTGAAGTTACTTCCATTAGTGTCATAAAATCACAGAAAACCTACAATGCTGTTAGGTGTTGGACTGCTTCATTCACCTCGTGTGTCTAAGATGTCCTCGAGTCTCTGCTTGTTACTTTCTTACATTTTTGATATTTTTACACATTGAACTATCAGTTGTTTTCTCTAAGTGGCAGCCATTTCTAATGCAATAGGTGTTAAAATGTCATCCTTTTTCTTAACCATGGACCATTCAAAGTTTACACAAAAACTATGGAAGTTTTTGTTATTTAATATATGAATTAAATAACTAATTATCCTGTGTGATTTTAGTAATTATGCACATTTTGGGAAATTCTGGTATGACTTCAAGCCCTGACTTTGGTTTTATTATGTTCATTCATTTACTCATTCATTCAGTAAATATTTGTGGGGCTTGTAATATGCACAAGTGTTGTTACGGGCTCTAAAAACTGAGCAGTGAACCAAAAAATTCCATACCTTTTGGAACTTTCATTCTAAGTTCCAAGATATGAATATGAATAACATATGAAGATTAGTGAAAGAAATTTTTCAAAATGTAAGAATGTAGATATTATAGCACTCATATACACATTTAAAAACCAGATATAAAATAAAACAGCTCTGAACAACAAAATCCAGGCAAAAATACTTGAATGACAAAGATATCAGAGATAAATCATCAAAGTCAAAGGACAACTGTTGAGTATTTTTATCCATATAAATGTAGAATCTAAATAAAATAACCAGGAAATTATGGTTACAAAAGCACACACAAACAGAACACATTAATATTGTTGACAAAAATGAATAGTTTGGGAAAATGGGATATGAAAGAACACATTTTAACTTCTTAAACATTGGTAGTATTTAAAGTTAAAACCTGCAGTTTAAAATCCAAGATGACAACCATATCTTTAGGAAAATTTCTAAGAAGTTCAGATCTCATTCAAATTCATGAGATTGTCTTTATCTTTGGTTAAATTTATACATATTCAAATTTAATATTTTTTAAAATCTATTGTGTAGTATGATTCTACTTTTCTAAAATTATTTTGGGGATATCATTGGATATGCATACAAGTTTGTATGTTTTCATATATGTATGTATGTGTATATCAATCTATCTACCTCATATATACCCACAGGGAGGTGAATACCATCAAATATTAGTTATTTTCATTTTCTTGATTAGAATTTCTATAGAATAAAGTAGTATTTTCAGGTAATTTGAGAGCATATTTGAGATTGATAATTATGAATTTATGATAACACTAATATACCCTAATTTGTGACTTTTCCAGTAGACCTTGCTATTGAAATATATACATAAATATAGAATACAGAATAGTTGAATCTCAGTTTCATATTTTACTAGATGGGCATAACAATAAGAAAAATGTCAACGTGATTTATATAATTGGAAGAAGTCTTAAAAATAATAAGCCATAACATCTTAGCTGAAAAATTAAAGTGAAGGAAGGATCTTGGAACATAAGGCAATAGAGATATCAACAGACTGTGAATTCTGTAGAGATGGATAAACAGTCAAAATAGGAGAGAAGAAATACAGTTTGTGGTCAGAAAGTTAGATTACTTAATCAGTGATTATGGAAGTTAAAAAAAAATCAGATGGTGACAAGGTCTAGGATCAGGACAAAATGGAATGTAGCTGATCAGTAGTGACAAAGAAGGGGATTGCTTATGATGCAGAACTGAGGAGTCAGAATCAGTGTGAAGTGTCTATGTTAAAGGGTGGAGTTACTGAGGATGAGGGAAGGACTTTGAGTAGAAAGAAAATTGAATAGGTGGCGATATGTTCAATAGGGAAGTACTGTGAAGAAGTTAGAGAATGTATTATTATCATTCCTAGTTTGCGAAAAAGCAAGTTGAGATTCTTGGTGACTTAGCCTTCATTTCCTAACTTCTACTTAGTCCTCATTTTCTAATTTCTACTATCATGTATATCCAGAAAGCTTAGAACTGTAATATTTTCTTATACTTGGCTCTGTTATTGTGTGAAAAGTTCATTATATACTTGATTATACATGTGAACTACAAGGGACTGTCACAATCACAGAGTGATTTGTTTACCGATATAGCCAGTTTTTCCCTAAAAGATGGGATTTTTCCTATTTGGTGTTGTGAAGCCAATATAGGAAACCAAAAGTTGAATGTTAAACAGGTAAGGCTTTATTCAATTGGCCAAGGAATGGAGAAGCAGGAGTGTAGCTCACAAATTATTTCTGGTTGTATGAGAGGTAAAGAGATTAAATATAGGATTTCTTTTAATGAAGCGTTGGATATTAAAGAAGAGAGTGGAATATTCATATCTTTTCTGGGAATGGGTGGAGAATTTCTCAGAACTGGAACACTACCTCCTCTTTGTCCTTTTTTGGACTCTTCTGTTTATCATCACGGTGATTGTCAGCTGTCATGGCACTGACGGGAGAGTCATTGAGCATGGAAATTAGATTGTAATGAGATTACAGGTTCTTCAGAGATCAAGTGAGCTACCATCTTAGGTTTCACCAGTTTAAACTGGTTTGGTCACAACAGGAAGCTTTGACCACAGTCATACAAGCATCCTGCTTCTTAAAGATAAGCAAAGTTAGAGGGGGAGGTGGAAACTCAGCTATGTCTCATAGGCATTACACTGGGAAAAAAACATAGCATGGGGTTAAATGGATTCTAAGAATAAACATAATATATTATCCTAGCTTTGGTTCTTCATATGCCCCCATAAAATATAAGAATGAATTTACAGTGAACTTAATAAAGCAATGCATTTTAATTGTATTGACTAATTAATAAGGTCTACTTAATATTATGATACAATCTCTCCCAGAAGAAACAGAGATCTGAAGGATAGGATAAACACATCTTCTATGTCCAATGCATGTGTCTGCCTTGTAGGGAACGGTCAGCACCGGAAGTATTTATGAAATATACTAGCAACAAATTATAACAAATTTTGTATATGCAGACACCCAGGCTTTGGTATCTACACAGAGATGTCAAAAAGATCTCAGAGTGTAGTGGATCAATTGAATATATTTTGTCCACTACAAATTCTGCAAGAGATTAACAGAGAAAAAGAGATTGAATTAAAGAAAGAGAAAATTAAGATATAATGATAACCATAACAGCTAACGTTTATTGAGCCATTACTTTACAATGTACTGGGAAGCATTCTGACTACGTTGTCAGTCATTATCTTGCTTAATTCTCAACAATTATAATATGTAGTTCTTATCCCACAGATGAGTAAATTGAAATTTACAAGGTTAAGAAGTTTTCTCCAATCACATAGTAAATAAATAAGTGTCAAAATCAGGCCATCAGACTCCATCTGTGTACTACTGTATACTGAGTTCTCCTGTGTCCTAGATACGTTACACATTATATGACATAATTTCATCTTCTTTAACTCCCTACAAGCTAGATATTATAATTTCCATTTTATACATGAAGAAATGGAGGCCCACAAAACTGATAACAGGTTGAATCAGAATTCAAGACAGACTGAAGGTGTCATTTTTGCCCCCTTTTATGGACTAAGAGATATAATGATTCATTCAATTTTGTCTTCATTCACAAAAATTAAACATATTCATATATCAGGAGAATATTTTATCACATTCTTTTTGCATACAATACAATTTGCATAACAAAATGCTTTTGTCAATTCTTTTTTATTTCAGAATATTATGGGGATACAAATGTTTTGGTTACATGATTTGCTTTTGTGTAGTTTGAGCCAAAATTATATTTGTGCCCATCACCAGGATAGCGTGCACTGTTACCCATTGGGTATGAATTTACCCATCTCCTCCTTAGCCACAGAGATCTGTTAATGTAGCATAATACAACCTATTCTGAAAACAAATTGTTTTTTAATCTATACCAATTTGGCAAGTAAAGTGAGATTTAGAGATGATTTTTCCAGATTTAAGATATTTAAACTGAACACTAAGTGATTGATGATTGCTTCATCAATAGAGAAGAGAATTGGTCTTTCTCAGAAAGAGGAAATAGACATAGACTTAACCTGGGGGATCAGCAACAACAACCCTAGTTGTTGTGGATGTTTAGCATGTAAGTTCTTGACGTGGCTGTGAAAACTGCAAGAATGTATGCAGGTTTTGTGTGTGGACACACATTTCTGGGAATAGTGTCCTCAGAATGTTCAGTGCATAGGTTAGGTAAGATGTAAGGGTGGAAGATGTGGGGAAAGAGAAAATTGGCTTGAAATGAGGTCAAGGAGTTGGAATTTATGATGACTAGACAGTTTATTAAGCTGATGATATACTATTAAATGTCTTTTTTGTTCAGTTCATTTTCTTAATTTACTATTCAATCCAAAATAGAAAAAATGTCCCCTATGATTCTCAGGATAAAATCTGATCTCTTTAACTTGGACATTAAGTCTCTCTGAGGTCTAGGTCTTACTAACTTCTCTAACTGCAGTAGTTTGGTTCCTGATTCCTGAAGAGTGGCTGTGTAAATCTGAATCCTTTTTCTACCAACAACTAGTGTCACATATAAAATAAGGATAGTAACACTACTTACTTGAAATGTTTGCCGAACATATTAAATAAATAAATAAGTAGATGTAAACTATTTATGTCCAAAACAGTACTTGACACATAGTACAAGCTCAAAATGTTGAGTGTCTGCATATGCTCATCTCTCAGCCTTCCATCTCACCCTCCAGTCTCTGGGATAACACCTATTCATCTCTCAATTCACAAAGTAGATGGCACATTTTTTTCTGAGAAAAGCACAATGTTCCTCCAAAACTCAGTTAGATGATGACCCATTCCCTTCCAGAATATGCTAGACTTTTGCCTATACTGTTCTATAATTTAATCATGTCTTTACTTATGTATATATGTACATGGACATTTGATTATGTATATTTTGAAAAATGGAATGTTACTGAAGAATTTTTAGTAGAGAAATGACATGATCTGCACATATCTAAAGAACCACTCTGGATGTTGTATTGAAAATGGATTCTGTGGGAGAAAGTCCCTAAACCTGGCTCAACCTGTTAGCAAGCAATTGCAGAGGTCTAGGTGACAGACGATGGAGATGTGGGCCGGGATAGCAATAGTGTAATTACGAGGCATGGTTGGATCCTGATATATTTTGATAATTAAACCACAGAATTTTCTCATTGATTGTATGTAGCATGAGAAAGAAATAAAAGATGCAAAAACTATTTTAATTTTTTTTCCTGAGTGTCTAGAAGAATAAAGTTGTCTTCTATTCAGAAAGGTAAGACTGTGGTGCAACAGCTATTGGGGAAAAAAATTAAGTTTTGAGTTGTTGCATTTGGGGACATCTCTTAGACATCCAGTTGGAGATGATGGGTAGGAATTTGAATGTGTGACACTATATTTCCATTGAAATATAGTGGCCATGAGATGTAAATTTGGAAATTGTCACCATATAGACGATCTTTAAAGCTGTAATACCAGATGAGAGTATCAGGGTGTGAATGTAGGAGATGAGAAAACTAACGTCCAAGCCTTGCAGATCTCCAACATTTAAGTGTTCAGGGAGTCAGACAATGATCTAGTAGAAGAGATTGTAATAAAGCAATGAGCAATGGAAAAAGAAAACTAAGAGCATATGGTGGTCTAAAAGATAAGAGAGTAGTACATTGAAGAAGAGCCTTCTTTTGCTTTGTTTTTTAAGATTGGAGAAATAACAGTATGTTTGTAATATTGATGAAATAAACCAGTAAAGAGCAAAGACTAATGATACCAGAAAGGATGGTGAGAATTGCTGCCATGCTCCCCGAGTTAGGCAAGAGGGGATGAGGCGTGACACATCTCAAGTGTGTGGAATACCTGGGTTTAGATCAGAGTATGGATAGTTCACTTCTGGTGCACATAGAAAGGCCAGATTGGGGGTGCAAGGCTGGTAGGTAGAATTATGTGGTGGTGGAATTTATGAAGGTCCCCCTTTGTTACCTCTTTTAGTTTCTTAGTGAAATAGGAAGCAAGGTCATCGGTTGAGCCTCAGTTTCCCCCATATGTAAAAGAAAGGTGTTGGGGCATATTTCTGTGATTCTGTCAGTGAGGAGTAATTTCAAAAGCACACACTCAAAAAGACTCAAGAGCTAACTAACAATTCTGTGTATTTCATTAGTAGGCAAGAGCTTATGAAGCACAACTATTACTATTATTATAGTCTCAGAAAATGACAAATGCCCCAAGTTTTATTATATTCTGCTCGTGTGACACCCCCATAGTTCCTGGCACATTTATGATTTCTATAGGAACAAGTGCAGAAATTGTCTTGGAGATTGACACAGCCCATCTGTTTTAAAATAGCTTGTGCTATAAAGTGCCATATTTTCTTTTAACATCCTCTCACACTGAAGCAGACAAAAAAAAGTTGGTATTATTAAGAAATTATCTTTTGAAATATTCACCTATGTCAGACCATGAGTTTTCTTTAAATACAAGTAGTTTGATGGTAGAAAATTGATTAGTTCAAATTTTCTTCCCTAATGTTGGATCACTAGTGCTTAACTAATGATGCATACTGATCTTCCCTTTAATACTGAGTCTAAAATTAATTTCTAGTAACAGATGAAAATTTAAAAAATATATAACTTCTGCTCCATAAGGATATGCTTTCTGTTTCAAAATGTTAGTTTTCCTGACAGAGGCTCTAATTAGAGACTGAAGTTAGAGACGAATATAAGGAATTCTCAAAAATTATTATACAGGTACAGCTTTAAAATGTACTGGGTTTTTTTGTTGTTGTTGTTTGAAGTTTGATATTCAGTGTTTTAATCTTCAAGGTAAAAGAGTCTCATGACTTCTATGCAGATGAACTGCCTGCATTTCAATTTAAAGTAATGGTGTGAGCAATTTCACTCCATTACTTCCAGCTCCAATAGGTTCATAGTGTCCATGTTAATATCTACCAATGAAACGTAAAAAGAACAAAGGCTTATAATTTGTATAATGGGCTTGAGTGAGATAGTGGCTTTCACCTCATGGAGGAACACACTAAAGGATTAAAAAAAATTGCTATGACCCAGAAACATACAGTATGTCAACATCTCATGCTGCTCTCAAGCAAATATACTGAAGAAAAGAAAACCCTTTTCATCATATAGAGAGTGTCTTGTCAATATGCAGTCACTGGGAAAACTCATTCGTGTTGTATATATTTTATCTCAATAGGTCACAGATTTCTGTCATGGAGGATCTTTTCATGTGAGTGTAAGAAAACAGTAAAGTTGAAATTTCTAATCTTTCAAAACCAATTTGAAATAATATCCATTGAATCTGTTGAGGTTAAATGCAGCAATAAGGTATGTGAAAAGAGCTACGTAGATCAAATGCTTACAATTGGTACAATAGTATATTTAGAATCATACAATGTAATATGCTAAGTCATTTTTTAAATGTTGGGTAGAGTTTTCAGTGACTTTAAAGCTAAACACTCAGATGTGCATTCTGGCAGATGAATAACAAATAAATGAATTAAGTGACTGTCCATATTATTTACCAATTTCATTGTGTATTTTTCCACAAAGATCAGTCAGCTATTTGAATGCAAAGTACATTTGTTTTTGTCCCTGTTAATCAAAAAATATGTTTTCCTTCCTGAATTTGATATTGAAGCATGTATTGTAAATCACTTTAAACAGGAAGACCTGAGGTTTGTTGAAGAGAAGATAATTTCATCTACCACCTAAAACAAGTATATCTGGATGCAACAAAAGAAAATGAAACTTACTAGAAACCTGGCTCAGATAAATATTTCCTTCAAATGACTTTAATGCTAACCAGATTACATCGCTAAATATGTTCTTGGTTTGATAAATTTAGTAAACATGGCTTAAATATTTTTCACACCATATTAAATAAGCTGTTTCTAAATATGAATGCACACAAAAAAGATATACAAAGGAAAGTTCCCTTTATGTCCATAGTCTTAAATTGAAAGGTTAAAATGTATCCCTTTGGGCATGCTTATCTAAAACCAATAATGTCCCTTAAACCTGTTAAGGAACAACATTTGCTTCACTTGGAAATAAGCAATCTTATAAGTTGCTGGCAGTGGTGGTTCCACATGATGTTAAAATATCTGTATATAAGTGAAAAACATTCAGTGAATATGTCAAATTATTTCTATGCTTAACTCAGTTATGTAAGTCACTATTTCATTTCAGATTTATTCATTCATTCATTCAATCAATATTTATTGAGAGATTATCATTTTATATGTTTGAGGATAGAGAGCAGGTTAGAATAGATAAATTCTGGCCTCATGGAGCTTACATGAAGGAAGACTGGAGAAAGATAGCACAATATTTAAATATCAAAGTTATTTCAGATTGCAATTTACACTAACCAAAATACTAAGTTAATATGTAAGTTATAAATAAGAACAACAAGCAAAATCACAAGTCATTCTTTTGTATACACTAACACTGTAAGTTAATGGTTCATTTAATCAATACATTTTACCCTTTTTAGTAAATTAGAAATATTTATTGGTCAGGCTTCCATTTTAAATAAAGTGTTTAAAAATATTTTTAAAACTGAAAGACTTCTTTATTTAATTTTCAGAAAAAAAATTAATCAAAAGAATATGTTCCATGGATTTTTCATTTTTTTTATATTTAGAATAGCAATCACATTGGTAATTACAGTATTTCACCATGAAATAATGCTCACATTTATAATTTAACGTATACTGAGCTCCTGATCTAGGCACTAAGAATTGAGGGAAGAAATAGACAGATATGGTCTCTGTTCTTATATATTAATACTTAGATGCTGATAGAGTAAGGCAATGAAAAAATAACAGAACTAGAAAATACAAGTTGTAATAATTATTACAAAGAAAATAAAATAGGATGATTTGAAACTAAATGCATTTTAGAAGCAAACCAATTTCTGATTTTTTCATGTGTGGATTATCCATGTTGTTGTTTAGGCCACCCACTTGAATTTCTACTCCTGCTTAAAATATTTTAGTTCAGGGAACTTTGGTTTTTAGCTCTGCCACATAAAACGCTTGGAATTCACCACTTCCACTTTTACAACAAGAGAAAAATGGACAAAATGAAAAATCAATGATCTTCCTTGGACCCAAAAAAGAACTAAAGTTACAGAGCAAATTGCCACCTCAAAATCTGGAATGACAGGTTTATTCTGAGAGTCACAGCTCAAATTTGCTTACATTGAGCAGAAGCTGCTAGGGCCATAAACTGGCACAAATACTTAAATTGTATTTTGATGAATTGCTAGAGGTTGAGTGTGAACTAACACAAGAGTGAGATACTCTTGAGAGATAAGAGGAACCCATTTTTATGAGCTTTATCTTCGACAGGAAACAATCTTTGTGAAGTACACCCAGAACCTTTTACATAGCAAAGGCCTCCTTTCCAGTGGAAGACTTCACCAGAGTCTTATTTCACTTGGAAGGGGCAGGACTCCATCCACTCACCTGCTCCCTCTTTTTTGTTTCACTCAAGATAGAAGGAGAGGCATAAACACAGTAAAAAAAAAAAAAAGTCAGTGATTTCAAGGAAATACTAGGAATTCTACAACCACAGAAAGAAAAGTGCAAGGAGGGAACCCCATACCACTGTGAAAGTTACAGGCCCTAGACACAGATCTACTAAAAAACCACATTTAATAGTAAAATTATAGAATGCTGTCCCTCACCCAAACTTTGCCACCACACCAACAGAGATCTAGTATAATAACAATGGATTATAGCTGAAAGAGCTTAAAGACATAGATTCTCTGTGAAGAGGAGTATTTAGGGAAGCCCAAAGTCAAGAAAAGACAAAAACAAAGACACTAGAGAATTTTGAAACCTCTGGTGTATATTGCTACAGCAAACACTAAATACCGCCCAACTCTTAGGCAGATTACCATAAATCATCACACTGAAGTCCAATTCACCTATGTTCTTATTATCTATATGTGTTCAGCTTTCAACAAAAAGTCATTAGGCATTTCAAAAGATAAGGAAAAAATAAGAACACAGTCTGAAGAGACAAAATACCAGACTCAAATATGACAAAGAAGTTGGATTACCAGAAAGGGAATATATAATAAATATGACTAATATGTTAATAGTTCTAGCAGAAAAGGTAGACAACATGAAAGAACATTTGGAAAAACTAGACAACATGCAAGGCATTGTAACCAGAGGGACAAAATTAAAAGAAATTGCTAGAAATCAAAAACATTGTAACAGAAATAATGTCTTCAATGGGCTTGTTAGTAGACTAGACACAGTTGAGGAAAGAATTGGTATGCAAGAATAGATCAATGGAAATTTCCCAAACTAAAATGCAAAAAGAAAAAAGAATGAACGATAAAAAAAAGCTGGCTGGGTATGGTGGCTCACACATGTAATCCTGGCACTCTGGGAGGCTGAGGCAAGAGGATCGCTTGAGGTCAGGAATTCGAGACCATCCTGAGCAATAGCGAGAGCTTGTCTCTACTAAAAATATGGAAAAAATTAGCCAGGCATGGTGGCACATGTCTGTAGTCCCAGCTACTCAGGAGGCTGAGATAGATGGATTGCTTCAACCTATAAGTTTGAGGTTCCTGTGAGCTAGGCTGATGCCACGGCACCCTAGCCCAGGCAACAGAGCAAGACTCTGTCTCAAAAAAAAAAAAAGCCATAAAAAAATGTACAAGAACTGTGAGACCATATCAAAAAGTGTAACACTTGTGTAATTGGAATACCAAAAGGAGAAGAGAGAGAGACTGAAGCAGAAGAAATATTTGAAGTAATAATGGCTGATAACTTTCCAAAATTAATGAAAGACACCAAACATAACTCAGAAATATTAAGCAGGATAAATACCAAAAAAATCTACATTTAGGCATGTCATATTCAAATTGCAGAAAACCATAGACAAAGAGAAAATATTGAAAAAAGTCACAGGGTAAAAATGTGCCTAAAGAAGAGAAAGGATCAGAATTACAGATGACTTCCCTTCAGAAACAATGCAAGCAAGAAGCGAGTGAAGAGAAATATTTTAAGTACTGAAGAACAAAAACAAAAATTAGCAAAAAATCCCTCAAAAGTGAAGGATAAATAAATACTTTCTCAGATAATAAAATTGAGAAATATTTTTGTCTGTAATCCTGCCCTGCAAAATGTTAAAAGAAGTTCTTCAGGGACAAGGAAAATGATATATATTAGAAACTTGGCTCTACCTTAACAAAAGAAAGAAAGAAAGAAAGAAAGAAAGAAAGAAAGAAAGAAAGAAAGAAAGAAAGAAAGAAAGAAAGAAAGAAAGAAAGAAAGAAAGAAAGAGAAATTGTCAAGGAAGAAATAAATAAATGTAAAGTCAAGTCCTTTATTTTGCTTATTCTTAATTGATCTAAAACATAACTTCATTTTAGGTAACAATAGTGCAGAATGCAGCAACATCATTGGGACAGAAGGAGAAATAGGAAATATTCTGGTACAAGTTTATGTTATATACACAAAACAATGTGTTATTTGAAGGTAGGTTTAGATTAATTAAAAATGTATACTGTAAATGATAAGGTAGCTACTCTTTTTATAAAAAGAAGTATAATTTGCATACCAACAGAGGAGATAAATGGAATTATATAAATGCTTCATTAAAATCAAGACAGGTAGGAAAAATGGGGAAAAAAGAAAATATGCAACAAAGAGAAAAAAACAATTATTAATATGGCAAATATTAATCCAATTATATCAATAATTACTTTAAATGTGAATGATCTAAATATGCCAATTAAAAGAGAGAGATTGTCAGAGTGAATTAAAAAAAGAAGACCCACTATACCATGTCTATAAGAAATCTACATTAAATATAATGACTCAGATGAAAGTAGAAGGATGCAGTTTATATAAATAACAAGAAAGCTGCAGTAGCCATATCAATTTTTGAAAAAGATTTCAGAAGAAGGAATATGATTAGAGATAAAGAACAGCATTATGTAATGATCAAGGGTCAATTCTCCAAGAAGACATAACAATAATAAGTGTGTATGCATCTAACAAAGAGTGTCAAAATAGATGAGACAGAAACAGTGTTGAAAGGGAGAAATAAAGATATGCAGTATTATAGTTGGAAACTTCAACATCTCTGTTAGTGATTGATAAGTCAATGAGGCAAAAAGTCTGTAAGGATATGGATGATCTGAATAGCTCTATCAACCAAGTTGATTTAATTGACAATTATAAAATTCTCCATTCAAAATCAGCAGAATATATTTTCTTCTTATGCTTAAATGGAACATTCACCAATACAGACCACATTTTGGGCCATAAATCAAACTACAAGAAGCTTAAAAGATTAGAAATCATACAATGTATGTTCTCAGACCAAAATGAAATTAAACCTGAAGTCAATAACAGAAAGCTAGAAAATTCCCAAATATTTGGAAATTAATCAACACATTTATAAGTAGCCCATAAATCAAAAGAGAAGCCCCATGAGGTATTTTAAAATATGTTAAACTAAATGAAAATGAAAATATAACATCAAAATTTGTATCATGTAGCAAAAGCAGTAACAAGTGAAATGTATAGTATTAAATGTGTATATTAGAAAAAGAGAAAGATATGAAATCAATAACCTAAGATTTCATGATAGGAAAGTAGAGGTAGAAGAGTAAATGCAATTTTTTCTCTTTTTTATTTTTTCTGATACAGAGTGTCACTCTGTCACCCCAGCTAGAGTGGAGTGGCATGATCATAGCTCACTGCAACCTCAGACTCAAAAAGCTGCACATAAAGGCAGCTTTATTCATAATTACCAAAAACTGGACAACCATTATGTCACTGAATAGGTAAATGTATAAACAAACTGATATAACCTGACAATGAAATATTATTCTGTGATTAAAAAAATAAATACACTATCAAGCCACTAAAATATATAGATATATCTTAGACCTAGTTTGCTAAAAAAAGAAGCTAGCCTGAAGAGGCTATATATTGTATGATTTCATAAGACTTCCATGTGGTTCTGAAAAAGGCAAAATTATAAATACAATACAAAGATCAGTGGTTGCCAGGCATTCAGCAAGCGGGGAGAGAGTTGAATATCAGGTGAAGAAGCACAAGGGATATTTTTTAGAGCAGTGAAACCATTCCATACGCTATTGCATTCATTTGTCAAAACCTATAGAACTTTAAAGTACAAAGAGTGAACCTTGATGCATGCAAATTTATAAATATCATTTAGGAGATCAAGGGATTCAAGAATGTAATGCAGAATGTTACAAAATAATTTAACTATGCTATAAATATATGAAATGTCTTTACTGAAGGCAGTGATGGGAAAAGGTCCTGACCTAAATGATTTTAGAAATGAGAGGAATGCACAAGACCAAAGGCAAAGGGAACTGTATATTCACTAATCACTTTATTCTAGTTGATAAAGCTGTGTTCCAATGGGAAATGGGTTAAGAATTCTGAGAACAGGACATGTATATACTGGAAGTAAAACATTCAGTGGATGGTGAATGTTGGGAGCCCAGTTTCTCACTGTTGGAGTAGGAAGTTACAGGTATGCAAGGGCAAAAGGCTAAAATGATCCATTTGGTAATGAATTAGAGTTGGAGGCATCAGTATGAACACATATTTAGCTTAACTCAAATAGAGATGGCTAAATATGGAATATTTATAAATATGTGCATATACATAGCTTAATATATTTCCTTACTCTGTCAGCTGAGAAGGTCTCATATCAAGAACAGCTTAATAATAAGGAGCATCCCTGTTGTTCAGGTCTCGTTTTCCAATGCCATTCTCATACAAAAGGAACGAGGGCTCCTTGGAGAAATAGCTGCTTCTAGGACTGAGACAGGAAATACGCAAAATAAACCTGGAGCATTTTTTACTACCAGAAACTAAAGAAGTGCTCAAATTATTTTTTTTTTTCCATTGCAAGAGCTGTGTCAATGGGACATAGGAGTTTTATGAAAGAGTTCCCAATGGTTAAACCTGGAAAATTTTGAGAAAGATTATAAATAAAATGGGATTATAACTCAAAGTATAAAATAAATGCCCATAAATATATACTATTATGCATAAATGATTAAATAAATAGAGACAGAATATGCCGGGTGCGGTGGCTCACGCCTATAATCCTAGCTCTCTGGGAGGCCGAGGTGGGCGGATCCTTTGAGCTCAGGAGTTCGAGACCAGCCTGAGCAAGAGTGAGATCCCGTCTCTACTAAAAATAGAAAGAAATTGGCCAAACAACTAAAAATAGAAAAAATTAGCCAGGCATGGTGGTGCGTGCCTGTATTCCCAGTTACCTGGGAGACTGAGGCAGGAGGATCGCTTGAGCCCAGGAGTTTGAGGTTGCTGTGAGCTAGGCTGACGCCATGGCACTCACTCTAGCCCGGGCAGCAGAGTGAGACTGTGTCTCAAAAAAAAAAAAAAAAAAACAAAAGAGAGAGAGAGAATAGACAAATATTCCTTTTAGAAGTATTCCAAATAATTTATGTAGATACACCACTCTTAAGGAGATGGAACATGAACTCCTTTAAAGTGGAACATGACCTCATTTAAGTATTGTCTCTCTTCCTTTTTAAATGAAGTTTCACAAAGGTAGGTAACCATCACTTTCTTGTTCCCTGTTCTAGATCCCATGCTTGTGACAGTGCCCAATCCGTGACTATTTGTTGAATAAACAAAGATTAAACTTTCTAGTGTCAGGGTGTACCTTTGTGCTCCTGCAAATTTTTTTGAAGTCTGTTTGCTCTGTCTAATCAACTTCCTCCACTTTGCAATAGCTACAACTATTGATAAACTAGATGTGAACAAACCCTGATTGAGGGCCCGTGATAATCTCCAATGAAGAAATACCTGAACTTCCTATATAGACTTTATGACATCAGTGTTGGCCACTCATTTCTTAGCCATATTCTGAAGGTTGTAATCGAAGTTGCCAAATTGTTATGCTATGAATAGGAGAATAGTTAACTGTTACTTTAATTTAATCCTGAACAAAACATGCATAGTACAGGAAATATTCTTGGAAGAAAAATACATAATATATTCCAAAGACAAATATGTCTTTAAAAAAAATTAAATTTTTTTTTCTTAAAATCACATATCCATGTTTCTCTTCCTTACAGAGTGCAAAAAGGGAGGATTAGATTAATATTGACAAATGTCACTAATTTTATTTCCCCAAAATATTTTTAAATCATGAGTAATATGCTCCTATCCACAGGAATCACAAGATAACAGATTTTTCCTGAGGCCATATTACCCCTACAAAAATAATTTTAACAGGATAAACTGTCACTCAATTTAGAGTAGTGCAAAATGAATTATCCTTTTGACAATAAGCCATTTTTTCATTAATAGCCAAGATTGATCATTGTAAAGTTTATCTTTTTATATAATACTGTGCAGCTCAAGGTAGTATCACAAGGTCAGAATGAATATAAAAACCCATCTTTATTCAAAATACATTAACAAAGACAGTAGGAACATTCTGTGCATAGCCCAACAATCAAACACACCAAAATGTCAGAACTGCTTTAATTATGTGTGAGTACTGATTGTTCTTAACACAAATCAAATGTGTAACAAAAGAAATAAAATTACTTTTAGCTTCTTCACACACCTACTTATCTTACAAAATTTATATCTTCGTGGGACTTGAACTCCCAGATTTATGCCCTCTTTTCTTTGGCCTTCTAGGTCTTTTCCTTTTGGAAGGACTCTCATTTGGCCATTGTCATGAAAATAGGTCATATAAACACTTGAATGTTTCCTTAGCTGAATTCCTTCTGGTTCTGTTATCTTGTTCTATTTATTATGGAAAAATAATAATTCAAAACAAAAAATCAAATGTGCTCAAGCAGCTAGCTGCTTCTTTTACTTTGGTGGCTCAATCCCTCTTGTGAAGATGCAATAAACCAGGACAAGAGTGTGCCTATTGGTTAATTACTTTCAGGAGTCATCTTCACACACTCAGATTGAAACTTTGGGTCTTATGAAGCCGAAGGATATAGTTTAGGATTTCACCCCTGGTTCAGATCTCCGCCTTCTGTTATACCATGTCCAAGTCTCAGTTCTTCGAGGGAGAATTATCTGACAATTCCAACCTCTACTAATTTTTTCTTTCCCTGATTTCCCATGTATTGTCTATGTCTATGCTAATGATTCCTAAAGCTGGAAAGATATGTGATTTAGATTATCTGATGGTGCAAGCTGGGAATCTACATTCTTAAGAGCTCTTCCCATGATTCATATACAGCCAGATTTGGAAACTTCTGGTATATAAGAAATTTTAGAGTTTTCATATTTCATTTTTTTCTGTTCTCTCCAATATTGTTTGTGATATTCAATAATTTTAAATGAATAAATCTCTATTATGTACCCCTGTGCATAAGCAAAAAAAAATTGCCCATGTGTGAAGCAGCTCCATCTCAAATCAAGGCTTGCAAAAACTCTTGAGAATGACCATCTCCTCTGTAGTGCACTTCTTGTAGGTTTCCAAAAGATAAATTTCACACATATATCATCTTAAGTCAAACCACCTTATATGTGCCTTCGAATTTGGTGATAAATGGCAAATATTCAAAACATAATTTTATCAATTAGAAGATTCCTTGAACTTATTCTCATGGTTTCATGTTTGTTTTCTCCTAGTAAGTGATAATCTCCTTAAAGATAACATTCTATCTTAGGTTTTCTAATTAATTTGTGTTTTTCCAAGCCTCCCAAATTGATGCGGGCTGTAGAAGTCATGTAACTTCTCTCATTCCTCTCTTTATTTGTTAATGTAAAGCTTCCAGCTTCACACAAAATCTCACCCATTAATTTCTGGGAGTACCTAGAAATGTGGGCCATTTTGTTGTGTTGTGTATGTTCCTTCAGAACTTGGAGTACCAAGGTACTTCACAACACAAGGAAGAATCTTGTCTTGGGCACCAGAATGACATTATTTTTCACTATAGTGTATACAAAAATTTAACATAATTTAACATAATACAACAATTTTTTTTAATTTTTTTATTTCAACATATTATGGGGGTATGGATGTTTAGGTTATGTATATTGCCCTTGCCCCACCTCCCCCCTAAGTCCAAGCTTCAAGCGTGTCCATCTCCTGGATGATACACATTGCACTAGTTATGTATGCATATACCCGTCCCTTCCTCCCCCTTCCCCGAACCCAAGTGTCCATCAATACATGAGTGGATTAAATAAAATGTGGTATATGGATACCATGGAGTACTATTCAGCTTTAAGAAACAATAATGATATAGCACCTCTTGTATTCTCCTGGACAGAGCTGGAACACATTCTACTAAGTGAAGTATCCCATAAATGGAAAAAAAAGCACCACATGTCCTCACCATCAAATTGGTATTAACTGATAATACAACAATTTTAACAGAAGTATGTGAAATAATAATTTAACATAATAACCATAATTATTACTTATAATGTATACCAAGATATATCAGCATTTTAGGAATTTCATATTTTAATAATTTCATTTTGGAACACATATTTGCAATATATTTATATAAATATAACTCAAACAAAGTCAAACAACGTTTCATATTTGACAATGTTTCCTGTATGTTTTTCACATACGAAACAAGCCTAAATATATCTCTCTTGGACTTTCTGTGGTTCTAATATTTAAAAAGTTAGTTTGACATTAAAAAGACTGAACTTTGAATTTTGATTTTGGAAAGTTTGTCAAATATCAAAGGTTTAAAACACTTGTTTAAAATGTGGTTACTGGTTACCATAATGTAATGGTCATTTATTTAGCCAAAGTGACAATTTAGAGATTTCAAAAAGCAAAAACTTTTACTCGTTGATGGAGAGGAAACTCAGTTTCCCAAACAATCATAAGCCCTAATAAAGACAGCATGGAGCAAACTGAATCAGTCTCTCTTCCCTCCCTGTTTATTTTATTTTTGGAAGTTTATATGAAAGGTAAAGAAAATTTTTTATCTATTAATTTTGCATGAAAATCTTGTTTAAAAGAAAAAAAACAAACTTTACAATATTATATTATTAATGCTAAAGCTAATTTAGATAAAACCTTATAAACAAATGTATTTAATCTTGATCAACTTGAGCATAAGGTAAGATTTTTATGAATCTTTTATAAACTTTACCATTTTATTTTCCAACTTTTGTTTCCATTTAATTTTATCTATTTTTTATTTAATTTAAAACAAATTTTAAAATCTTTAAATTAGGTAAAATTACTTTTCATTTAACAAAAACTACGTTTCTATGATTTTTATAACTTTATCAAAAACAAATTTTGCTTTTTAAATATAGTTTGCTTATAGAATTATATTGTATATCTACCAATTTAATTGAATATATTAATTATGATGTTAACTATTAACAACTCTTATTTTTAATGAAAAACCTAGGAAGTTAAAGTAATTTTGAATAGTTATCAGTCTCAAATAGATCTAAATATATTTAGCTTTTTATATCATGTTAAAGTGTATAAACTTAAACTTATGTTTAATAATTATTCCAGTGTTTTAATTTACCTAGAAATCACTCAGACATTTTATGATCATCTACTACTTAATTTAATATAATGTGATTTTAAGATTTTAAAGTACTGAAAAGAATTTTGAAACTATGACATACAGACACACAGAAGCAGATCTTTATAGATTTATAAGATTCTTTATATTTTAATGCTAGTGATTTTAATGTTGTTCTGTCTTCACTTAAGTTATTTACATCATGAAATATTTTTTAATTGCATAAGACTGTTTTATAGTAAGCACATAGGCTGATTTAATATGTCTCCTAGATGTCTGTAATAAAGATATTGGGCTTTAGTTTTATAAATTATTATGTTCCTCTGTTGAACATGAAGAGAATCCTATTCACAGATATAATCCTTGAATTTCTCATATTTTAATATCAAAGCTTCAATTTTGCTTTGTTTCATGTCCAAATGAGTTTCACTCCAAACTGAATTTCGTGGGGGTGTTTCATATACCTACGACCCTTGTTTCATTTTCACCAGCTTTATAAGGCTTGAGATCTTCAAAGCTGCAATGACTGAAATTTAGTTTAAAATCACCTTAGTTGGTTTATCATTATCCATCCTGGGATCTCCCAAAGTCAAATAACAGTAAATCTGGCTCCCTTTTGTAAGTTAACATCCCTGCCAAAGACTGAATAATATTTTTTCATAAAGAATCCCACTTTTAGGGAAAAGATTTCTGTGTCACCAGATGAGAAAAGGCCGGAACAGAAATCACAGTTTTTGCCCAAAATCATGAAATAAGGGGCTAATTTCTAGGCTTCTGTCTACTAGCCCCTTGTCATACCATTTCAGGAGGCTATGTTACAGAGTTGTAGACATAAATGCTGCAATTATTTGCGTTTATTCAATTAGGAAATGGCCCTTGGTTGGATGAGGGAGTCTCCCCTGGTCAGAAACACCAGAAAATGACCAGGTGTCATTTTAAATGCCACTAGCTCGTTCCTATAACGTGGCCACTAACTGACTGTGCAGCATTTGGCATGTGGCTAAACATTCCAGTTTCCTCATCTCTTGTATTTAGTGTGATTGTTGGAATGAGGAATAATTCTAATAAAAGGTGTAAAGCACCTATCACAGTGTCGAATTATAAGAGATTCTCAATATATATTAGTTATTATCTCCCATCTTTACATTCTAAGAAGGTAATTACGTAATTTTATAACTAAAGCGTCTAGATTTTATTAACTAAACAGATCCATTCAAATGGATGTAATTTTTGCAACTGTACCTGTTGAATTTAAGATATTATGTCACATTTTTTACCAGCTTACTTGATGATTCCTCAGCTATTTCCTACTTTCTCAGTTCCTCACCTGATAGTGAAATAGAGAAATCATCCATTTTTTATTAAACCTGAAGAGAATTTTCCTTTGTGATTTAAGAAGAGCCTGACATACTGGCTATTGTTAGCTGTTCTCTGCTTAGGAACATATTTAAAAAACAAAGCTTTGAAGACAAAGCAACAGAAATCATATCTCAAGACTCTAATACAATTTAGGGACAGCATATTTTAGTGGAAGTGGAAAATAATTTCAAATCTTCTCCAAAGGGAGCATGTCGCAGTAGATGTGCATAAAACCAAGGAATCAATTTCTACTCAGAAGCCTCAAAAATACTTTTTTTTTTTCAGTTTAAGTACTATCCTGAAATAAAAAAAAAAAAAAACTTAATTAGTACTCCAAACCAAAATTATAAAATTACTCATTTAATTGCCAGCATTTGCATGGGGTCTTTAATAGAGACATTTAAGGGGATTTACTAAATAAAAATGGTATTAATTTTAACTAGCATTGCATAACAGGCCTCAAAAATACTTTCAAATGGATAATTAAAAATGTAAAGCTGTGACTGCATGTTATAATGAGTCTTTGTATATCATTGGGTCATCATGAGAATAAAGTGCTAGGGAGAAAAATTATAACATTTTAGCACCTTGTAGGGTCTGCCTAATAAACTTAGCTATTACATGGGGTTGTCGCAAAGCCCAAATGAGCAAATTCATGAGAAAGTTCTTTGCAACCTAAAGGGCTTTACATATAATTAATTTTCCATAGACTATAGGAAGTTTATATATAGATAAAAAATTTTGGTGACCTTAAAAAGTCTGTATAAATTTTAATAAACATACAAAATTCTTTGACTAGTAATTCTAAACAAAAAGTCCCATGTCCCACTCAAAATTTTTAAATTAGTTTCAGGCCAAAAGAGTAATTTCAAGTAATCTATCTTTCTTTCCTCTGTGATTAACACACCCACATGCGGATGGACACTCACGCAAATTCGTTATTATTTTTTAATGCAGCACTTTGCTGTAGGGGGAATAGCTGCCTTCCTATCTTTTGCCCTTCTTTTTAAAATTCTACTAGCAGACAACTCCTGCTACAATGAAAGCAATGGAACAGTTCAAGTGTTTGCAACAGTGTAGTGTTTTGTTATGTAATTGAAAATAAATAGATCTCTATCTTTGCAACTATCCAGCTTTATTTCTGCCAAAGAGTGGTAAAAGTGAAAAGAAAAATATTTGTGGGAAAATGGGTGAAAAATAATGAGAAATGTAACAGATACAGATGGTATTGCTCAAGTTAGAGATTTCCTAATTTGGAAATTTTATTAAAATAGGTTGGCTGACCACTTTTTTTTTCTGAATCAAAAGTTTAGATTAATATATCTCAAACAAGACACAGTACAGCTATGCACCTGAACTATCAACACAGTTAACACAGTTTTGTCATCTTTCTTTTTTTTTTTTCCAGAATATTACAGGCCACTTAAGAGATACCTTACAGAGTGGTGATTTCATAGGCTAAGGCTGACCTCAGTTTTGTAGACCCAGAAATGTGATTTTGTCAGTGCCATTTGAAAGAAATAGGCTTCTGGGAACTGACTGATGCTAAGGACAGCCATCAGATACTGACCAGAATGTCACTGAATTAAGTATTTACAAAGAGAAGTATGAGTATTCAAGTCTGCTTAGCACTTATGTTAGCTGCTCAATATATTGCTTCCTTCTGGAAGCAAATCTGCAAGAAAAGTTAAATTATATTAGAAGGCTACTTAATAAGCATGGAAAAGGAACTAGTGAAGAGTTCCCTACACTCAGCAAGATCAGTAAAGTGTGAAAACAGAACATAACCATGTTGTTTTATATCAACCAGTGTTCTTAGCTGCAAGTGACTGAAACCAATTATGACTTTTTTCATGCAAAATAGGCGTTTATTAAAACAATAATGGGTTGCTTGAGGAATTGTCAGAAATCAATGTTAAGGACATCTAAGAGGCCTAATGTCCCAAATCACATAGGTGACCTAACTAGTCTAGTGAGGACACCATTGCCACCGTCTCCAACAGTAATCACTACTCCTTGCCCTTTCTTGCATACTGCAGTCGATGTACATAAAACCAAAGAATGGGTTTCTACTCAAAACCTCAAGAATATTCGCATAGCAGACTGCTGCTGTCACTCTGCCACCACTCTTCTGCCATCGTGACCCCAGAGTTTGTGATATTTTCTAACAACAATGCTGAGAGAGTTCTTCATGGTCCCGGCAACTCTTGAGCTAGTACAACTAACTGGTGGAGCCTAAGTGGAGCCTGAACATTACTTCCAAGGAATCCACGTAAGCTAACACTGGCACTTTTCGCTTCTATAGGACAGTAGGCACTGGTTCCCTAGATATATACATTTCTTAAACACAAGAAGAAGTTCGACTCTGTACAACCGTGAATGTGACCAAGGTCTTCTACAATCTCAACATAGTAAGTGCAGTACAATAGTAGTTGTATGCTTTGCTTGCTATGTGAAGATGGAGCATACCCATTAAGGAACTGGCAATATTATTTTCTTTGTTATCCACTAAAGACAAGGCAAAGAGGCAATGAGAACTGATGTTAATCTAGTTCACATGTAGCTCAAGGCATCCGTACAAGAAATAAATTATTCTATTTTGCAGATGTGTATGCTGAAGCTTGGTCAGATTAAATAATTGTGCCCAGGTTTCCAACTGATAAGTAACAGAAAGAAGTGACAAAGCCAGGTAAATCTGATTGTAACAAATCTACTTTTTACAGTATACCAAATGCATCCTAGCATATATTTAGTCTTGGTCATTCCATTCAGAATTGACCAGAATCAGGGGAACTGTCTCATGATAACTAAACACGTGAGACTGACTGACAATTTTGAATGCCAAATATTGCAGATCGAATAGTTACTTAGTCAACATGACCTTTTCTTGGGACAGAGTTAGAGGTCCACTGACAAAATCTTATCATTATTCTTTTCTGGACATCATGTAGATAACCCTTTCTTGATAGCACACTCTTTATTCATACACGGAAATACTAAGTGGACATTTTCTTTCAAAGTCCATCACATTTCAGGCACAAGACATAACCTAAGCACCTTAGTTGAGCTTGAGTGTTCTCCATGTTTACAAAACTTACCATAGGGCAGGCAATAGCTCTTACACCTGCACATGTAAATAAAAATTGACAAAACTATGACCAGAATTAAAGTACATCAACTCTGCCAGCGACCAATGAAATCATCTGCCTTTTGAATCTCAGATCCCTCCCTATTCCTTCCTGTGGCTTTGTTCTAACAAGAGGTGGCTGACTCCCATAAATTACACTCCCCAGGCTCCCTTTCCCAGTGCCTCTTGTCCATTTTGATAGTGGAATGGACACTATTGAATGGACACTATTGAGACTGGAATTTAGAAGACAGGGAAATGGAAAGGGACCGAATATTTCTTCTTTAAACTTCTTTCTAGATTTGCAACTTGGTGATCCACATGCTACTATGACTCATAACACATCTTTTCCCTTTGTTGCCTCAGATCAAGAAATTTATTGGCTTTCAGATGTTAATATCTGGATTGTTTCATTGTTTCCTATTTGACATATTGATTCTTCATCATCTTTTTTTTTTTTTTTGAGACAGAGTCTCGCTCTGTTGTCCGGGCTAGAGTGCCGTGGCTTCAGCCTAGCTCACAGCAACCTCGAAGTCCTGGGCTCAAGCGATCCTCCTGTCTCAGCCTCCCAAGTAGCTAGGACTACAGGCATGCGCCATCATGCCAGGCTAATTTTTTCTCTATATATATTTTTAGTTGTCCAGATAATTTCTTTCTATTTTTGGTAGAGACGGGGTCTCACTCTTGCTCAGGCTGGTCTCAAACTCCTGACCTTGAGCGATCCACCCGCCTCGGCCTCCCAGAGAGCTAGGATTACAGGCATGAGCCACAGCGCCCGGCCTGATTCTTCATCATCTTTATAGCTAGTCTCCATGTTATATTCTCTCAGTTTGGCTACTTGGCTTGGGTCCCATTTTCCTGACTGATCTCTAACAGATACTATTATCAACAGTATTTAAATTGTCAGTGAAAAGAAAGGTATGAATGTTGAAATTGAAATAAACAGAAAAAAATGAAACAAGAATGAAATAAAACTTTTGTTATATGTTATTTTTTTATAACCACACACAGCTAATTCTTTTCTTTTCTTTTTTTTTTTGTACTGTCAAGTATTGTTATGTTGCCCAGGCTGGTCTTGAATTGAACACCTGGCCTCAAGCAATCCTTCCCCTTCAGTCTCCCAAAGTGCTAGGATTACAGGTAGGAGCCACTATGTCCATTCTAGTTAAATTTTTAAAAGCTACAAATGGCATGAGGATACACATAGGAAATATGTGGCTTCTTCAGATGTGATTTAGGAGAAAGCCAAGAACCTCAAAATAGATTTTGTAGAATTTGGGAATATGTCATTGGTGTGAGCAAACACTCAAAAACTGGATTAAGATGTTTCCTTCACCAGCATCGGTGCCTTAAAAAAATTTCTTTTGATGCAGTCAGGGAAAAGAATAACAATGCAGATGAATCCTAGATATACAAAATCTACATACTGAAATTCTTACCCTATGCAGAGATGGCTCCTTAATCCCAGAATACTTACTTTATTCATTTGATTCATTTAACTCATTTTTTTTCCTTTCAGCCAGACGAGGGCATTTTCTTAATAACTATATGATAAAAATGATACTTCAGCTTCAGTTGGCTCTCATTTAAAAACTTAATGTAGCAGAAATTTGCCATAAGCCAAGGGGCAAACTAAAGATCTTCAAAACAAATGAAAAAATCATTTCTCCTTTACTACAAACTCATTGCCCATCCAACAATGCATACTTTGAAAACGTACTTCTTTCTAGTTTAAACAGCATGGATTAGTAAAATGCACTATATCTTGACTGCACAAATTGCATCAGAGCATTAAACACAGTGAGCGAGAGGATAATTACCTTTGGGACTGCAACTATTTTGACAACACCTACTTCAGGCAAGAAAGCCGCTGTTATAGCCACATACTGTGACTATTGTTAGAAATTCTGACTCTCTACATTTAACAACTGGGAATGTAAAAACAGACATCCTTTCAACTAAAACAGTAGTCAATATAACTTTTTCAATTGAATTGTTGTTTCCAATAATGAAATAGTAGTACATACCACTTGGTGTATTTGCAGTCATTTCAACTTGCATTTTATTCAGTGAAGCCACTTTACACATCTTTAGTAGGGATCTTTTAAAAAAAAAGTCAGACGACTTGGCAGTCTTCACCATTCCCTGGACTCTTTTATTTATCCTGAAGGCCGTATCTATAATTGACACAAGAAGGCAGAAGCTAGGAGAAATTGCTAAGAGGACCAGAAAGCAGAGGGATTGCACTGGCCTGTGGGATTCAGGTGCAGGGCTCTCTCCAGGGTAATGTTCATTTGGACCACTGACTACACCTGACTGGAACACACTGGAAGATTGTCAAAATTCACAGTGATATCCTTCTGTTTCCCAGCCAACCTTTCACAAAGACTTGGGTGGTGAGTTTAACAGCAAACCTGGCTTAGCTTTGCTGGCACTTGCTATTTTGAGAAAATACTCAGAGGTCCTTCCTGTCATAAAACACTGGATAGAAGAAAGCTAGGAAAAGTCCAACTTTAATTTCATGAATTTGCACTTGCAAAAACACATATCTTCACCAAAATTAAGAAGACTTGAGAATTTGGCTCTAAGCAAAATTCCACTCCTGGGACAGTGGGATTGAATGCAGATTTCTGCTGTGGGCAAAACCTCACTATTATTTCTAGACAATGGGGCTTTCTGTAGTGAAAATGGTGCCACTCGGCACATAGAATGGCCACAAGCCAGTTCCCAGTTTTCTCCAGTGGATTTGCCAGATTGGCTAAAGGAGAGAATATTTTCATACAGACTGGTAACATGTCTGATGAAACTTGGGGGAAATTAATCCCGTTAACTTTTTTACAAAAGTGAATGATGGTCTGAAAGCTCAAAGAAAATACGTTAAATTACTTCCAAGAGGCACAGTAGAAACCGAACTTTTCTTTACAATCTAGAGGAGAGCTACCCTAAAGTAAGTTCTGCATTTGTTTAACGTTTTCAGTGTTATTTTGATCAGTGCTTCTCTCTGTTATTGCTATATGAATCAACTGAGAGTCTTGTTCAAATGCATATTCTAATTCAGAAGGTTTGGGGTGAGACCTGAGGTTACACATTTGAACAAGCTGTGCTTAATGGTGAGGTTGCTGGTCTGCCCACCACACTTTGAATAGTAAGGATGTAGATAGCTGTTGGATAATTCACCTAAGCGATTGGTTCACAAATGCTTAATACAGTACACTTAATTAGTTAAAGAGTACAACTGATTAAAGAGTAATGTAACTGAAAAAGGTGCCTACATATTATGGAGCACTACAATAAAAATTGATACACAAAATAAGCTGAATGGATCTCCAGGGAATTATGCTGAAGTGAAAAAAATCCAGTCCCCAAAATTACATACTATATCATTCCATTTATATAATATTTTTGAAATAACAAAATTTTAGAAATGTAGGATGAACGAGTGGTTAAATGTCAAGGTGGGGGAGTGGGAGGAAGATGGATGCAATTATATGCAGGTATTGAATTAGAAGCTGAAGCTATACAGGTAAGCAAGATCAGAATTCAATACAATGTCTCAGCCTTACAGATGACAAAAGTATGGTTTAGACTCTTGCCTTTGTTAAACAACTAAATTATTTCTGAGTTAGTCCTAATACTAAGTTAACTTTATTTCCAATTTACTCTTCTCTCTACCACTTAACACAATCCATACGATTGACTGGGGTCTATTGTAATGCAAACCATTGTCAATTTTTATTTTTATTTAAAATAAAAATGAACAAAATTTATTTAAAACAGACCAAAATACACTCATATGAAATGTAACTCAACTCTCTAAATCTAGAAAACATTTTAAACTTGTAAAGATATATCCTAATCAAGAAATAATGAAGTTTATAATGTCACATAGAAAACACCTTAGAAAATTATGTCAAATAACAGTCACTATCTCACATCATCTCTTACAAGGGAGTGTTGTGATAAATTCCCCGTCTTGAATCCATCTACAAATTATCACAAGGGTAAATATGGTTGCCTTGATCACAGATATTTTCCTTCTTCATTTGAGGCATCTCAATTTGCTCTCATAGCTAAGTGTCCATCGCCAGATCAATCCAGGCAAGTCAATCTGTGCTAGATAGCTACCATTTACCTCCCCAAACCTATTCTTCCTACTTCCTCACACTGTTCTCCATCCTAAGAGGTTGACTTCTATGGATAATATCAACGGCCTCCTGACTTTGATTTGGATTTAGCTGATGAGCTGGTGGTCTGATAAAGGGAGACAAATAAGGCTGGGGTATTTTTCTTTTCCTGTTCCTTCCTTGTGGAATCACTGGGCACTGGCTCTATCGTGTTGGTCCTCTCCACACAACTCTCTTTGTCTCCAGTTTCAACAACCTCTTCCTCTGCTTGTTCCTTCAGGGCAGGGTGAGGGTGGTAGCCTCCTGCTCCCACCAGATCTCAGTGAAAGCTTTATCCCTTGTGGTTTCCCTACATCTCAATCATATCTGTGTAAATAGTTCCTTTGTAAAATTTTCTTTAAGTTGCTCATTTTGAGTGTGCCAGTTTTTTCTGACTGGTATGTAGTATTTTCTCTTTTGTTTTATTTTTTTCTTTTTTTTTTTTCTTTTTGCCAGATGTTCATTTCTTCAGCCTCCTTTTCAGCTTATGAGTGGTTAGATGATCTGATTATCTCCAATGAAACATACAGGGATGCCAGCTAAAGAGTTTTGGAAATGTCTTTACTCTCCAATAAAAGAGTAACTTAGGGATAGTAGCTTGTCCCTTTTCCTCCCTTTATAATTTAGATGTTTAGGGTAAGTAGGGTGTATTGAGTGACTAGACTATGACCATGAGACATCAGCCTGAGGATAACAGCCAGCACACAGAGGAAGGTGAAGGGGAGGGAGATGCCAAGAGCCCGGTTTTGATGGCTCCATTGATCCACACTAGCACCTAATATGGACTGAATTTAGATTTCTTGTTAAAGAATGCAATATGTGCTTCAGGCTTAAACTTCTATTAATCAGGTTTTCTTACCTGTAACTAAATCATTCCTGGCTGGCGGAGCAACCTAACTTTATTGCAAATATGGCCTTGCCATTTTCATGCCTAACATATCCCAGGGGTTCATCATCATCTGCAGATTAACCTCCTAGCATGACATGCAACATCCTCTGTGATTCTACCCCTGACAGCTTCAGCTTCTCCACTCCAGTATGTGTCACCTTACATGCTATACTGCTAATTCCAATCTCCTGTAGTTCCTCATACAAAGCACGGCATGTCTTGCTCTGTGCCTTGTGTTGAGTGCTCTCCCGGAAACATTTTTTTTACTGGAAACATCTTTCCTTCTTCTCGCTCTAGGTATCTGTTAATCATATTCAAAAATATAGTGAGCAGAATAGGTCAGCATTTTCTATGACAGAGAACAGAAATCTATTCTGGATTTTTCTAGAAGTGGGATTGATGAAACACATTTTGGATAGCTAATAGAAATCTGTGAGATTAGGTTTAGAAAACTAACAGGAAGAAGAGAAACTAACAGCCAGAAACAGAAAAATGAGTCCAGTGAGTTCTGCAGCAGCCTTTCTGGGGAAGGGACACCTGAGCTTACACCACCATCAGCTGTGGACGGTGGAAACCAGTGCTGGTGTCCTGCCCTCTACTACCTGTTTCTTTGCATCACCAACTCCCAGTTCCAAGTCTAGGGAACATGCATCCCATTGGCTGAGCATAGAGCAAGTACTGATTCCCTAACTAGAGGAAGCGGAGAAAGTATCTGTTGTTTACACTTATATTGGAGCATGACTTCAAATTAAGAACTATTTATCAAGAAATTCACCTAACATAGGAAGACGGTTCAGATGATGGGTTACCTAAAAGCATCATACATATCCAGTGTAATTTCAATAAAATGTGTTAAGTGGATGTATGACAGGTTCAGCTGGAATACAGAATTAGTGGCTACATCTAGCCCAGCACCGTGCAATAGAAATACAGAATGAACAATATATGTAATTTTCTATTTTCTAGTAGCACATTTCAAAAGTAGACAGAAATAGATAAAATTAATTTTTATAATATATTACCCCAATATATTCAAAATATTACAATTTCAACATTTAATCAGTATAAAATTATTAATAAGATGTGTTTAAATTACTTTTGAGTATTAAACCTCAATATGGCTACAAAGCCACACTTTAAGTGCTCAATAGCATTTAGTAGGTAGGACCTATCATATTGGACAGTGCAGATCTAGACAAACACAGCAATTATGAGGCGAGCAGTGACATAGGTCATCTGCCCAGTATGTAACTATGAATCATTTATATTTGGCTTTAGAATGGCCGGCAGTCATTGCTAATCATTATTATTTATTTTTGGTCCTGGCTTAAAAAGCCATCTAACATGATGTACTTTGCATTATGAGCTCTGAGGGATACAGAAGACACATAAGGGAAGGGTAACTGAGTTGAAGAAAAATAAAACTTTGGTAGCTTTGTCATTTAAATTGCTGAGTTTCAGGTGCTTGTGTGGCCATTGAACAGTGTGACCAAGTGCAAGGTCTCTGTTTTAATGATGTTTGCATTTAGGCTAAGACCATGAAAGTGGATGAGATGTACACATGTAGAGACACAAAATAAGGTCAATGTTGAGTCCTTAGGGCACATCAACATTAAGGGTTAGAGGAGAAGTGGACTGAGAAGGCATATTCATAATGGTAAAAGACCTGGAAAAAAACTAGCTTTTTAGAAGCCAACGGTCTCAATTGCAAAATTATTTTCTTCTTGGAAAGATGACTAAATTTAGTCATTTCTCAATTTATGTACATTGGTTCTGCTAAAAATTAATAGTTGTGTTTTTTAACTTTAATTAGACACTCTACAGTAATCAAAAATTCTTCTATTTATTCTTGGTCAGTTCCCATTTTGTACAGAATCTCTTCTGAATTTTTATCACTTTCCTTTAGCCTCCTACCTACTCCTTCTCTCTTGTTCCATTAGTACCTAATTTTGTCTCCTACTTCAAAGAAAAGATAGATGCCTTCAGACTGAAACTCTCTCCCTTTCCTCAACTTCTTCCCACATGTGAATTATTTCAATCCATGTTCATTCTTCCTTTGTTGGAGTTTGGAAGTGCCTAACAACTAACATTACTATCTTCTTCACTTTCCTGACTCCACCACAGTTTGGAGCTAATAGAGAGATAGATACAGAAGTCAAACAGACTGCAAAAATCACTTCAGTTAATGATTTGAATCATAAGGGAATGTAACTTAGAACTGTGGCCAGCTGGGCTTGAAGTCCCATCTCTCTATCACATTTTCGTTTTTATTTGTAATCAAGTTTCTAGAAACTATCTCTACTTCCTCAACCCCTACACACTTCTCAATACAAGACAATGTGGCTTCTGATCCAATTATTTCGGTGACACTGTTTTTACAGATGTTCCCAATTCCCTCCCCAGTTGCTCAACCCAGGGAGACTTGCCAATATTTATCTTCTTTGACCATTGAAAATTGCACACTTTTGGCCACTCCCTCTTTTTTGCAACTCCCTTCTGGGTTTTTCTTCAAACTCTCTTGGCTGCTTTTTTTCAGCTTCCTTGGGCTCCTCTTTCTCTAGCTGTCCCGTAAATATTTGCGTTTCCTGGGAATTCATCTTCTGTTCTCTTCTCTATTTTACTCACTTTTTCTTCACATACTTTCCTCACATCATCACATCCAATCCTGAGATTTCAATTGTTATTTATGTGTCAGCTCATCTCCCAGCCTTCAATACTGCCTATTCTGGCTGGATACATTCTTCAGAGTGATCTTTCTGCAAACCAGTTCTGATCATGATTAAAACTTTTCTTTGGCTCCCACCATAAACACTTATACACAACTCCTCGTGTTTTCTCCTGGTGGAATGGAAACTAGCATAACACTTCTGGCTAATTTCCACTTCTTCTCTCTCTTAATGCTAAGAGAGGAGGAGTGATTCATTTTTTTTCTACTGAATTTTGACTCTGGAAAGAGTCAGCACCTTCTGAATCCTCATCTAAGTTCAGAGAGGGTGCATTCCGATCTTGTCTCCTGACAGGTGGTAAGGCATTGCCCTTGTGGGAGAGTTTGCAGTAGTGGAGAAAGTTTGGTTCAGGGGAATGTTAGCAGACTTCAAATCTAATATGTTCTGCTGGCTAGCTTTTGTCAATAATAAAGACAGCATTTCATTGCTATTTTCCTGACTCCTGATTCCTAATAGTTTGAGCACTTTGGTAGGGAAGCCACATCCCTGTCAGTAGGAAACAAAACAAAAAAAAAGTTGGAGAACACTGAGGGAAATTTTTATCTCCCATTATTCAGATTTCCAAGTTGAGAAACTTCTTTTACACATCACTCCTGATCTTTCTCCATACCCTTATTTTTTAGTGAAGGAACATTGGACTCATTTATCTGTTAGAGGAATTTGGTAAGACAGACTGAACCTTCATGTCATTGGGTGTCTTCTGGGTCTTCTGGGTCCAGCCACCTGCAGAGAAGGAACCTGCTGGCCTGTTATTAATAATTCCATGCAAGAACAGGCCTGTCCCTGGAGAAGGAGATTGCACTTTGGAATCTATGTTCACCGCAGTAGAACATTAGGAAATCCATTTAGCCACACAAGTAGCCTTCTATATAGTGTTTCTTAAACATAAAACTGATATTAATATTTGATATCTATCTGATTCCTGTATATTTCTTCTAATTAATTCCAAAGTCGGTGGGGAAAGAAATGTTACTTATTTGGTCACTGGAATTCTTTCAAATACCTGAAATTTCCCATACATTGACACTTTTTAACATGAAAACCACCCACTCCTTACTAGGCTAATATACAATTCCACAAACATTCACTGATCACCCACTAATTTCCCACTATGCCTAGATTTAGAGATACAAAATAAGTGAAATATGAGGCATTCACAGCTCAGCAGTGGAAGTTTGTATTTTCAATTACACTTTTTGGGTAAGGTCTCACAGTGCATTTTTTTCTTTATAAGAAGACTAAGACTATAACAGTAAACTCATCAAAAAGCAGGACTTATTTAATTATGATCATTGTTATAGCATAATTAGGGGGAATAAGCACTGAGGTAAGCTGTAGTCATATGGCCAAGAAGAAGGGTTTAAATAGAGACAGAGAAAACGAGAATGGGATCATTTTGGCAGAGCCAGTCATAATCTAGTTAACACCAGAAAGGAGATGATGACGCGTGGCAACTTGCAAGTAAGTGCTGATGATATGGGTATAGATGTTCATATTCACTACAAGCTCATAATCAACAGAACTATAGCAATCTGTGTTCAACTTACACATTGACGGGATGAAACTATATTAAGTATTTTAGCCATGATTCAGGCTATTTTATAGGCTACAGAAAAAAAATATGTATCCTCAATCTGCACACACACAAAAAAGGCATCGGAAAGAATGGAGAAATTATTGTACAAAACAAATAAGTTCTGGTAACTTAACCTAAAATTTCATCCTACTGTTAAAACTTGGCTTCAAATAAAATGGTGCTTATAAGATCTAAGATCTTTGCCCTCAAGTTATTAACTTAAAAACAGTGTGAAATAATTGGCATAACATGGCTCAAACCAATCTTTGGTCTTTAAAACCGGACATTTTAAAGAAGGTTCATAGGACTCTGGGAAACATGCATAAAGATTATTGCATTAATATAGAGAGGGTTAATTTTTTTAATTCTCTTTCAAAAATTCTAATTTCAATCATATAAAGGAAAAAAACAAAACAGGTGATATGATTTTTTTCTATGTTTCAAATTGTAAAAGTCCCATCTGTCACTAATTACACATTTATTTCATTATGCAACACAATGAAAATAATTATTTGAGGTTTTTTGTTGACAACTTAGAGTTTAAAGTAAATACTAATTATTTTTGTTATAACTGTGTATTAAATTAAACAATTCACTGCTAGACTTTTTTTAGGCTTCAAATATTAGAACCACATAAGAAAGCAATTATGTAATTAGTGACACATCTGCCAATCTTATAAGTCCATCTTATAAAATTTGAGGACATTTTTTCCTCTTCATTTCTTCTCTTTTAAAAGCAGAGACAGCTACTTTATGTGCACATTCCAGCATTTTATAATGATGTATGTGGCCTGTCCGGACAGCTGGGCTACTCAGTCATTCTATCAAAGTAGCAATGATTCTCAGCAATTAACTTTCACAACCATCATGGCCTTGAGTCAAAGAAAATGTATCTAGATAACTTCAGTGATTTCTGCTTTAAGTAAATTCCTTTAGAACTAAAATATCTTCCAAACTCCAACCAGAAGTTGCTATGAGTTCCATTTGGAACTTGTGCTAATAATAATATTTTCTGGAATAATAACAACAGGTTTGGATTTAATTAAAAATGTTGCTCACTGAAGCATCTGTTTTAAACATTAATGAATGGCAGCTCCTATGGGATATCCAAATGGAAGTGTTTTCACTCCGTAACACTATCCTAAAGTGTGTTTTGGAATTTTCAAATAATTAGCTGGTCTTTGTTTTGAGAGACTTATCCAGGATAAAAAAGCAATCCTTGCCTCAAATCATATTGATAGATGGAAGCCCGTTAGGGAGAGACAATCAATCATAAAAGGAGTCCCTGCAAAGCTGTTATGCAATCCACAGTATTAAGAGTCAAGTTTTTCTTCATGTTCACACATAACTCCCATTATCATTCATGAGAGTTATTCACTTATCAAGAAAAGAATACATTCCTTCCCAATTAGGCTAAGCTACTTTTGGCAGAAAGCCATTAAAAACAGCAGACATGGAGCTCCAAAGTCTACAACTAACCTTTTAAGATTTGGAAGCCACCTTTGAAATAACTATTATTAACTTGGTTTGATTGAAAACATTACTTGAATAGACCATTTTTGAATTCATGGCTTGTTTGCCACTCAGAGGAAGTCATATAATTAAGAACTATTTGTAAAATTGGCACTATTCTTATAAGGCTTTATTAAAAATAAGTTGCCAGACTTAAGTTCTTACCAATCAATGTATCCTCAGCACATAGGCTAGCACCAGCCATAATAGGTGCATAGCCGAACAGATACTTGTTGAATGAATGATTGATTAAGACTAACGTATTCTGTATAGTTCAACCAGCATTTCCTGAGACACTACTACTAGGTGCTACATAACAATAGGGACTGGAGATGTAAAGATAATAAATATCTATGTGTGTGTATGTGTATATACATATGTACATGAGAGAGAGAGAGAGAGAGAAAGAGATTGAGATTCTCTTGTCAAAGGGTTCAAAATATCTCAGATGATATTAACATCTAATAAATTGTTTTATTTCAGTGATGTCAAACAATTATCAAGGAATAAATAGAGTGCTATGGGAGCATAGAATTGATGTGAGATTGTGGGAGATATGGTATATAACATCTTAAACAATTTAGTCTGCAAAGAAATGCTAAGGTTTTAATGAAATTTATATCATTCAGACAATTTGAATGAACAATTAATATAAAATATTTTGAGAAATACATTTTTAAATAAATAAATAAAAACTTTAGCTACAAAATTGACCAAAAAACTATTAGATTATTACTGACTCTTTAAAGAGTATGGGTATGTGGACACTCTAGCTATAGAATAATGAATGATTACTTTATAATGCACATGTGCTAGGCTGAAGAAAGCCATAATGGTTATGTATGGATTTCTTTACTCAGATTTGGTAATGTTTGTTATTTATAGCATCTTCTTCTAATAGAAAAGACAATGAGGTGTCAAACTAGATCTCAGAGCTTTAAAAGCATTGGGTGCTGGTCAACCAATAGCAAGATGACCCATGCTGAACAAACACTCTCTGGAAAGTAGATATTTAACAATATACCATGCACTGGGCCCTGACAGTTCTCACCGGGAATGCTCATCTGTTTCTAAACTAACCTAAGGGCCTCACACACTGCTGGACTCATTGTGCTAAAATGGCCCACAGGGTTTCTCAAAGGTAAGAACTCACATGTATACAAACACAGTTTCATCATCTATATAATTAGGGAGTTGGATTCAGTGATCTGTAAGGTCACAACATCTTTGTGGCTTCTCTTTCTTCTCTCTCAGACTTCAAGTGGTCAACAAGTTGGGTTGATTGAGCCTACCTCCCATATGTCTCCATAGTCCTTTCTTTTCTTTTTTTTCTTATCACCCTGACCACTGAGGAGTCCCTTGAGGCCAGATACAATGCCCTATTAATCTTTGTACCTCTGTGTCTAGTAACAGATTCTAGCACATGATAGATGCTCCACGAATATTGACTGAATGAAGGAATAATTTGGGTAACATCTCTATAACAAAGAAATGTGGGTGTTTCTTTGAAAGAGTCCAAAACAACATAAGATAGCAACTCCCATCTCCAAGAATCATATAGCTTTACTCAGGAGACAAGACCTTTTTGCATGCAGCAGTAAAGGATATAAACTCCTTTATTAAATCCTCATTAGAACTATGATGCCATAAAAATAACAGCAATAAGGCAGAGCAAGATGGCTGAACAGAAACCTCCAGCAATCTTCCCTCCACACAACACAAAATTCAACAACTCTCCACATAAGCAAGCATCTTCAGAAGAACCAAAAATCAGGTGAGCAATCATACTACCTGGTTTTAACATTATGTCAAAGAAAGAGGCAGAAAAGACAATCTTTCATTGTCTACACCACCCCTTCCCCATTCCTCAGCAGTGCCATTCTAGCACGCAGAGTGGAGAGAACCTATGTTCCCCAGGGAGGAAGAGTGAAGCGACTGTAGGGCTCTGCATTGAAACCGGGGCCACCCTGGCATAAGGGAATACAGGACAGGGCAGAATTGTGCTGGTGCCCACAGAGGGAGCATTTTGAACAGTGCAGCTAGAGGGAAAGCCTCCACCCTAAAACCTGAGTTCTGGCTAGCCTTGCCACCAGCTGACAAAAACCACCTTGGGGCCAGGACTAAATTCATAAGACAGGGCACAAAGGTTGCAGTCTGTGGGCCATTCCTGCAGCTGTACTGGCTCAGAGCCAGTGGACTTGAGGTGCACGTAACCCCAGTGGTGGTGGCCAGGCCAGTGTCACCATCCCCTAACCATACGTAGCACGTTGCTCAGGGAGAGTCTTCTTCCATTTGGAGAAAGGAAAGGGAAGAGCTCAGAGGACTTTTTTTTTTTTTCCACTTGGGTACCAGCTCAGCCACAGTAAAATAAAATACCAAGCAGACTCCTGAAGCCCTGAGTCCAGGACTTAGTTCCTGGATGGTACTTCTGGACCCACCTTGGGACAGAAGGATACATATTCCTCTGAAGGGAAAAACCCAGTCCTGGCAGGATTCACCACCTGCTGACTAAAGTGCCCTTGAGCTTTGAATAAACATCAGAGGTAGCCAGGCAACAGTCATCATGGCCTTTTGGTGAGAGTGGGCTCGTTTCAGGTGTGAACTGGCAGTGGTGGCCAAAAGGGAGTGCCCACATCACTCCTTCCCCAACTCCAGCAGCCCAGCACATAGACTGAGGAAAGAGAGTGAGAGACTTTGCCAGGGAATTCTCCCATATCTTACCCAAGTCCACCAAGGTGGTAACACCAGGAACCTGCAAAAGTCACAGCATTACTGGGCTTGGAGCACCCCCAGTGCTGATATGGCTGTGGTGGCCAAAGACTTAGCCCACAATGTTCAATTCCCTTTGAATACTTGGAAAGCCTTCTCAAGAAGGTTGTGTTCACACAATCCCAGACTGTGAAGATTAAAATGAATACCTAACTCTTCAATGCCCAGACATCAACAAATATTCACAAGCATCAAGAACATCCAGGAAGACAAGACATCACAAAATGAACTAAATAAGGTACCAGTGACCAATCCTGGAGTGATGGAGATAAGTGACTTTTCAGAAAAATAATTCAAAATAGCAATCCTGAAGAAGCTTAGTGACAAAAGTGCAAAGAACATACAGCGGGGAAAGGACAGTCTCTTCAGTAAAAGGTGCTGGGAAAACTGGATACCCATATGCAAAAGAATGAAACTAGACCCTTATCTTCCACCATATACAAAAATCAAGTCAACATGGATTTAAAGACTTAAATCTAAGACATCAAACTATGAAACTACTAAAGGAAAACATTGGAGAAACACTTCAGGATATTGTTCTGGGCAAGGACTTCTTGAGTAATACCCCCAAAGCACAGGCAAGCAAAGCAAAATTGGACAAATGTGATCATATCAAGCTAAAAAGCTTTTGCAAAGCAAGGGAAACTATCAACAAAGTGAAGAAGCAACCCACTTGTTTCTTGGAGAAAATATTTACAAACTGTCCATCTGACAAGGGATTAATAACTAGAATATATAAGGAGCTACAACAGTTCAGTAGGAAAAAAAATCAAATAATCTGATTAAAAAATACACAAAGTATCTGAATAGATATTTCTCAAAAGAAGACATACAAATAGCCAAACAGGTATATGAACAAATTCTCCACATCATTAGTCATCAAATGAATGCAAATCAAAACTACAATGAGATATGAACTTGCCCCAGTTAAAATGGCTTTTACCAAAAAGACAGACAATAAGGAATACTGACAAGGATGTAGAGGAGGGGGAACCATTATATACTATTGGTGGGAATGTAAATCAGTGCAACCACTATGGAAAACAGTATGAAGGTTAATCAGAAAACTAAAGATAGAACTATCATATGACCCAGCAATCCTACTGCTGGGTATATACCCAAAGGAGGGGAATTCAGTATATCAAAACTATATCTGCACTCCCATGTTTATTACAGCACTATTCACAATAGCCAAGATGTGGAATCAACCAAAGTGTCCATCAGTGGATGAATGGATGAAGAAATTGTGGTACATATGCACAATGGAATATTATATAGCCAAAAAAAGAATGAAATCCTGTCATTTGCAACAACATGGATGGAACTGCAGAACATTACGTTAAGTGAAATAAGCCAAGCACAGAAAGACAAATCTTGCATGTTCTCACTCATATGTAGGAGCTAAATATTAAAAATAATTGATCTCATGGAGACAGAGAGGAGAATGTTAGTTATCAGAGGCTGGGATGGGTAGCAGGGGGGGATAAAGGAGAGATGATTAATGGGTGCAAAATACTGTTAGACAGTTAAATAGAATGAACAATATTTGATAGCACAATGAAGTGATAATAATCAACAATAAGTTAAGGTATATTTTAAAATAACTAAAAGGAGTAGAATTGGAATATTTCTAACACAAAGAACTGTTAAATCCCTGAGGTGGTGGATACCCCAATTGCCCTGATTTGATTCATTCACTTTGTATGCCTGTGTCAAAACATCGCATGTAACCTATAAAGATATACAACTATTATGTGTCCATAATGATTAAAAATGAAAAGAAAAAGAAAAAAAATAACAACAATAGCATCTGGCATCTACTGAAGACTTATGCCAAGCATTTTAATTGGATTATTTCCTTGAATTTTCACAACAGTTATGATGTAGATACTAAAGCCATCTCCTTTCTATAAATGAGGAAATGTGGACTTAAAATATTTTAGTAACTTAAGTCTCACAATTAGTAGGCAGCTGAGCCAAGATTTGAATACTGAGTGCTTCATTCCATAACCCATATTTTTACCACTATAATAGAAAAACAGTGTTTATTTTGTTCTAAATGTCAAACACGCACACATACATGCAAGCAGGCACACACACACACAGACAGTCCCTGTTGGGTAAGCTCTCTCGGTGGCTGTTTTGTATCTTGTAGCACTTTCCCATCTGCCAAGACGATTGTACCAGTGGTACATACCTGATCCAAAAGCAGCCAACGCAATGTCTGGTCAGCCTCTGCTGAGGTTGCCTGGTACCAGAGCTCTGTCCTCTATGGCAAATACTTACTAACTAAATCAATAAAATTCCTTCATGTGGTGATAAGTCATTAGGACAGAGATAGAGCTATTGGTAGAGCAGAGAAAAAATGAAAAGACACACTGGCAAAAGCAGGCAGCAAAGGCTTGTAGCCAGCACAATCAGCGAGTAAGTAGAGGAGAGTGTGAGGTAGCTGACTGGCTTTGGGATTAGAATTGGAAAGACACTGAGAGAAAAGCAGAAACACAGAAAGGAAGACTCATGTATTGATAAAGAATGAGAGTTAAATATCAACAAATTCCTCTTATAGCAAAGGCTACAGATAAACTGACACCCAGAGCAATGCTGGATCTCAAAAGACTTTTGAGTCACTGAAGAAATTGTTCTACATTCATGTTCCAGGGAGACTGGTATTCCTGCAAGGCTGGGTCATCTCACTGTTTTTGGGTTTCTGTAATGCTTAGATGTATGACTTAGATGCCTATAGCCTTATTTTTACTTGTGTTGATTTCCTATTGCTGCTATAAACAAACTGCCATGAACTTAATGTCTTAAAACAACCCAAATTTATTATCGTACAGTTCTGGATGTCTAAAGTAAAAAATGGGCATCAGTGGACTAAAATCAAGACATCTGCAGGCTCAGGGAAACAATTTGTTTCTTTGACTTTTCCAGCCTCCAGGGACAGCTCACCTTCCTTGGCTCATGGCCTCTTCCTACTTCTTTAAAGCCAGGGATGGAGCATCTTTAAATCTCTTTCTGACTCTGACATTGATTCTTATCCCTCTCTCTTTCATTTGAAAGGACCCTTATGATAACAGTGGGCCTGTGCAGATAATCCCGAATAATCTCCCCATCTCAAGGTCAGCTGATGGGTGACAGGAAGTATACAATTCTCCTTACTAAAGGGGTAGCCTTACTTCCCCCTTGCCATGCAACATCACGTATTCACAGTTTTTGGTGTTTAGGAAGTAAACATCCTTGAGCAGTCATTATCATGCCTACCACATTACCTGTATTCTTAAAGTAAACTTCGTATTACTTAAGAAAACCTGAGTAAGGCTTTGCTTTTTGCAACCACAAGAACTAAACTAACACAAAGATTATACTTTGCCTATTTGAATAGGGCTTCTGTTGCAACTAAAAAAATATATTGACTTAGAAGGTTCCAATTCCACATAATTACTCACATTATTCTCCTGCCTGGCTTGCATTTTCTTCCTCCTGTCTATTCCCCCCTCACTTCCCTCACCCTCTCTTCTGCAAATCCAACTCACTCAGGTTAAGCACATTATGCAAGGCAGCATGAAATGGGTGGTAAATGAGATAAGAGACAGAAGCAATGTGTCAAAGAAACACAGAAGACTTGTTTATATAGAAAGTTCTTGGAAGTTTTCACAAGGTTTCACGATGGACGAGGTGACATTTAAGTTAGATCTGTTTCAACATACTGCTTGACCATCCATATGGAGAAGACTCAGATCAGGCAGATGGTTAGTGGTAGAGCCAGGAATTGTACCCTGGTCTTTTCATTTCTATTCCATTGTTCCTGAAAATTTTTTCATTATCTAGGACGGTTTAGGTGTACCAAGTGACTTCAGCACATATTTGTTTTGGATAAACAGAATGTATAAATGAATAGAAGAATTAAATAAATGGATTAATGAATGAGTAGAATATGATGGAAGGCTCAAAGTAGATGTAAAATATGATTCAAAGCAGTTTCACTCTAATAAAAAGTCTGCCCATCAATACATGACTGGATTAATAAAATGTGGTATATGTATACTATGAAGTACTATTCAGCTATAAGAAACAATGGTGATATAGCACCTCTTGTATTTTGCTGGATAGAGCGGGAACCCATTCTACTAAGTGAAGTATCCCAAAAATGGAAAAATAAGCACCACATGTACTCACCATCAAATTGGTTCCACTAATCAACACCTAAGTGCACGTATAGGAATAACATTTATTGGGCATCAGCAGATGGGAGGCGGGCCGACGGGATGGGTATATACATACATAATGAGTGCGATGTGCACTGTCTGGGGGATGGACAGGCTTGAAGCTCCGACTCAGGAGTAGGAGGTGGGGCAAGGGCAACATACGTAACCTAAAGATTTGTACTCCCATAATATGTAGGAATTTAAAAAAAGTATATTAAAAATCTGGATCTGCAGATAACATTCTGCCATTAAATAAGTTTTCTAAACCTGGATATTTTAATGAATCTCTTTGCATCTCCTCTTTTATCTGTAAGATGGGGATAATAATTATTGCCTATTTCTTTTACAGTATTATTTCAAGTACAAATAATATACTACCTGAAATTGTTTTTAAACATTAAAAAACAATGTGGTCTTCCTTTGAGGTTATGATGGATAGGTGGGTAAGTAGGTAAGTAATTAGATAGGTAGGTAGATAGATTATAGAATTTTCCATCATAATTTCTAACATTATTTTAATGATATTTTTATTTATTTTGTTCTTTATGGCATTAAAAACACTTTCATATTTATTCCTTTACATAACTTAATTAAAGAAAAATAAAAGCAAATGTGGAAACTGAGAAACTAATCAAAATAAGATTAGTTACTGTCATAGACATGGAGGCAGATTCACCAAGACTAGCGAGGTATGTTTAAAAGGTAATTCTAAGATCCATTTAAAAGAAATTTACCATTTAACATTAACAGCAATTTTTTCTTAGGGCTTACCATATTCTATTAAGATTTATTATTGTTAACATTATCATAGGTACTTCTAATATCACAATAAATACCAATAGCAACATTTACTGAGCATTTTCTAAATGCCAAACACAAGTCTAATCACTTAATCATCAATTAATTCACATAATCTTTATAGTAATCATGTGAGGTATGGGTACCATCTTACAGATGATCTAACAGTAGCTGAAATGAGTTGTGAATGAAAAACTCTCTGACTCTAGAGCCTATGCTCTTAACATTTCTACTGAGATATAGTAATAATCATTATCATTATTATTGTCATTGTGATCACCATCATTATCATCATTGTCACAATAATAACTATTAATTATAATTATATTGCCATTCACTGTTCACATTCTCTCTTTAATCCTCACAGGTATATCCAGAGAAGGTTATCATCCCTATTTTACAAACAAAAAAATAGAGGATCAAAAAAGGTAAGCTAATTTTCCAAAGTCTTACAGCCAACAATCAATAAATGCAGGGGCAATCTCAGGACTATTATTTCATCAGACCAAGATTCTTCTCAATGTTCAATGTTGCCTTATTAGTTTCAAAAAATTTGTTTATTAGTTTTAGGAAACAGCTGAATGTCAGATCTGTTGGCCAGAGATTTGTCAATATGGCTTCATGATTCTATTCCAGTGAATTCTGAAATGATTACTTTCTGAAGCATTCTTCAGATTGCACTCAAAATATTTATTTAAGTATTAAGTGACATAATTTATTAAGTGGCATATTAAAATTAATTGCTGGTGAATAATCTTAAAGCATAGCCATGAATGTGGTCTAATCAAGGATAGCCAAGATAATCCTTTGACTTTCTGTTCTACTTTTTCACTGGTTATGACACTGGCATCAATCAAGTTTTCTTTAAGCACTGAGACAGTTATTAGTGGTATCTCCCTGCACTGAATTACCATGAAAATACTTTTGTGTCATAAAATAAATTTCTTTACTTCTCTATAAATTAGTAATTATATTTATCTTTCTTATCTCTAAGTTAAAATATAGGAGAATAGCAGGTTAAGTATGATATTTATAATAGCTTAATAGCTATTATAATAGTTTAGTCACAAAGATGATAAATTTTGATGTTCAACAAATTTTAATGTGAATCCTCCTCCACCATTTACTAGTCTCAGGCAAGTTATTTTCCCTCTCTAAACCCTGGTGTCCTCTTTTATAAAAGGAACATTATGAAGCTCATATTATTGTTGACATAATTGAAAAAAGAATATGAATATAAAATACTATGTACAGTACAGTACATAGAAAGTGTTAGGTAGCATGATCACTAAAGTCATTAAACATATTAAATTGATTTCCCAATCATTTCCTTAGTTTCTATTAACTCATTCTCCATATTTCTAAGAATTAAACTATTCTTCCCTGATTCTTCCCATTTAATTAAAATGGCACCACAATCCACCCAAATGTTAACTTTAGAATGATATAGCAACTCCACACTGAATATCTCATGGTTCAACTTCTGAATGTTATGAAACTGACAATGCCATGTTGTATTTGCACAAATATAGTTAGCAATACTTATAACTTGATACAAAGTGTCACTTAAAATAGTAGCTTTAGCACAGAGATTTTGCTGGTGCAAGATATGATGAAAACAAATAAGAGCATCTGGATCTGCTAATTACTCTTGTTAATTTGTGCAATAAACCCTTCATGTTTTCCTGTCATGGAAGGTGCACTGTCTATACACTCACTCAGTACACATACACTCACTAAATTTACCAAATTCAGTATAACTTCACTACATTTATCTTGAAAGTTGTTGAAGATATCTATTCCCTGTGTTCTGTTCACAAAAGTGTCCAAAACAAGTAACTCTTCATTGCAAAGAAAGTCTTATGTTATGACCCAAATGAAGTATAAAACCTGCGCTGAGTCAGTAGTATTAGTTGATTCATACAAAGCGATTGAATAATATATATTAAGATTTTCCTTTTGAAGTACTGCATGAAGATGTTCTGTTAAGTTGAAGGCTAATTCATGCTGCCTATCGGTTATGGTTCTTCTTAAAGGAGGAAGTTGTTTGTACTTTGAAATGATACTAGGGTCTAAGCATCCTACAAATTTGACAATAAATTCTTTCACAATTTCTACATCACTGAATGACTTCCTTTTTTTTTTTATTTCAGCATATTATGGGGGTACAGATGTTTAGGTTACATATGTTGCCCTTGCCCCCCTTTCCCCCCAAGTCTGAGTTTCAAATATGTCCATCCTTTGGGTGGTGTGCATTACACTTTTTTTTTTTTATTATTCCAGGGTATTGTGAGGGTACAAACATTCTAGTTACACTTTATGTCTTTGCCTCACCCAAGTGCAGGTTAAAGGCGTGCCCTTCCCTCCCTTTAGTGCTTCCCGTGTCCTTTAGTTATAGAAAACTGGATAGCTACATGCAGAAGACTGAAACTAGACCCCCACCTCTCACCTCTCACAAAAATCAATTCAAGATGGATAACAGACTTAAACCTAAGGCATGAAACCTTAAGAATTCTAAATGAAGATGTTGGGAAGACCCTTCAGACATCGGCCTAGGCAAGGAATTCTTGAAGAAGAACCCCAAAGCAATCGCCACAGCAACAAAAATAAATAAGTGGGATCTAATCAAATTAAAAAGCTTCTGTACTGCCAAGGAAATTATCATTAGAGTGAATAGCCCACAGAATGGGAAAAAAATATTTGCTCTCTACACATCTGATAAAGGGGCGATAACCA
>CAUYSK010002912.1:0-15848 GCA_963575035.1 Avahi laniger
TATATATAAAATAACATAATATTTAGTTTAAAATAGTCTTTGTTTAGGGGATTACACTAAATAATGTATTTAATATCATTCCAGAATTATTAAATACAGAATTTATGGTATTTACGTAGCATGAGGAGAAAGAATATGGTAAGATTGTGTGACTCATTTCAAATTTAACTAGAATTTGAATGTATTTCATATATTTAATCTTTATTACAGTAATACTTATATCATGTCTTATTTTACTCCTTCTGCCAAATAATCAATAAAGTATTCACTGGCTAATATTTTCTTATCTATAAGATACTCTGCAATAATATGGTCCATCATGAAAATTGTCAGAAGAACTTAATTCAGTTCTATATTTCTTAATTCAGTACTATATTTTAAAATATAGTACTTTCTGTTAATTAAGAATATAAGAAAATATGTAAACATTGGAAAGTCAAGTACAGATAAAAGAAGTTACTGTGATATGTAATTAGCTTAATGTTGCATTTTCTAATATTTTTTCAAATATTTACTTACTGCATACAGTTTCATTGAATGACTGTTACATGTAAGGCACTCTGTTAAGAGTGTAGCATATCCTGCTAATTGGCTTGCCACCTTGCAATTTCTAAATGAAAGTCAATTATGACTTAAGTGCAGTATATGCATTCATGTAGTTTAATCTGTGATGTAAAGTTTAAGTCTGACATATTTGAATGTACCTTTGCATATATATTTTTGAGCCTATAAATAAAGTAGGAAGACAATAATACTTTAATTGGTGCAATAGTTTGGCTCGCATTAATGCAGAAATGTATGCCTTTCATTCATAGCTATTCCAATATTGATTCAAATATGGATTTCATAATTATGTTAATGAAATTACTAAAAATTTAGATGTAAATATAATGAATATTAAAGAATGATAATGAATAAATAAAACAATATTTGATAACCCATAGCTCAAAGAAGAAATCACAAGGAAAGTTAGAAAATATATTGAGACAAATGAAAACAAAAGCACATCATACCCAAACATATGTGATACAGAAAAAGCAGTACTAACAGGGAAGTTTAAAGTAATAAATGCCTACATAAAAAAGAAGAAAGACCTTAAATCAATAGCCCAATTGTACAACTTAATAAACTAGAAAAAAAGAACAAAGTAAGCCCAAAGTTAGCAGAAAAGAAATATAAAGATTAGAGTTGAAGAACTTGAAAAAAAAAAAAGAATAGAAAAACAGTAGAAAAAATTGATGACATTAAGAATTGTTTTTTTGAAAGATTAACACAAATGACAAACATTAAGCTAGACTACTTAAGGAAAAAAGAGAGAATAATCAAATAAATAAAATAAGAAATGAAAGAGGAGAGATTATAATTGATACCATAGGAATAAAAAAAATCATACCTAATATGAACAACTATATGTCAACAAATTGAATAACTCAAAAGAAATTGATAAATATCTAGAAACATACAACCTGCCAACACTACATTATGAAGAAATAAAAAGTCCAAATGGATCTATATCTGTTAAGGAGATTGAATCACTAATCAAAACCTCCCAACAAGCCGGGCCTGGTGGCTCATGCCTGTAATCCCAGCACTCTGGGAGGCCAAGGCGGGAGGATTGAGCTCAAGAGTTCGAGAGCAGCTTGAGCAAGAGTGAGACACTATCTCTACTATAAATAGAAAGAAATTAGCCAAAACAACTAAAAAATAGAAAAAATTAGCCAGGCATGGTGGCTCGTGCCTATAGTCCCAGCTACACGAGAGGCTGAGGCAGGAGGATCGCTTGAGCCCAGGAGTTTGAGATTGCTGTCAGCTAGGCTGATGCCACGGAACTCTAGCCCAGGCAAGAGTGTGCGACTCTGTCTCAAAAAAAAAAAAAACCTCCCAACAAAGGATCTGGAACCAATTGTCATACAGATTAATTCCATGAACATTTAAAGAAGAATTAATACCAATCCTCCATAAACTTGTCCGGAATTGAAGAGGAGGAAACACTTAATCTCATGTTATGATGTTCACATTACACTGATACTAAAGCCAAAGACACTCAAAGAAAAGAAAACTACAGGCCAATATCCCGGATGAACATAAATGCAAAAATCTTCACCAAAATACTAGCAAATCATTTCCTTTGCCCATTTGTTGATGGGGTTGTTTGATTTTTTTCTTGTTGATTTTTTTAAGTTCTAGATAGATTCTGATTATCAACAAATGGGCAAAGGAAATGAACAGAAACTTTTCAAAAGAAAACAGAATAATGGCCAGCAAACATATAAAAAAAATGCTCAACATTTCTAATCATTAGAGAAATGCAAATCAAAACCACAATGAAATAGCACCTAATCCCAGTGAAATTGGTCTCTATCAAAAAAATCCAAAAATAACAAATGCTGGCGAGGATGTGGAGAGACAGGAACACTTTTACACTGCTGGTGGGACTACAAATTAGTGCAACTTCTGTGGAAAAGAATTTGGAGATACCTCAAAGAGCTAAAAATAGAAATCCGTTCAATCCAACAATAGCACTATTAGGCATCTACTCCAAAGAGCAAAAGACATTCTATAATAAAGACATCTGTACCCGAATGTTTATGGCAGCACAATTCACTATTGCAAGGATGTGGAAACAACCCAAATGTCCATCAATTCATGAGTGGATTACTAAAATTTGGTATATGTATACAATGGAATATTACTCAAACATAAGAAACGACAATGATCTGGCACCTCTTATATTTTCCTGGATTAAACTTAAGCCCATTATCCAAAGTGAGGTAACACAGGTTCAGAAGAATGGGCTCCACTTGTACTCGCCATCAAATTGGTACTAACTGATCAACACTAGGGTGCTCACATGGCAGAAAAGCTCTCCAGGGATAGGGGGATTTGGGGAGGGTAAACCCACAACTAAAGGACACGGGGAGCATTGTAGGGGGAAGGGCATGCCTCTAACCCTCGCTTGGGTGAGGCAAAGACATAAAGTGTAACCACAATGTTTGTGCCCTCATAATACCCTGAAAAAAAAAAAAAAGACTAAATGCTATAAAAATTTAATTTTTAAAAAAGCAGTCTTTTTTAAAAAGTTGCCTTTTTAAAAAATATGTATCTCTGCATTAACAAAAGACAGGAAAGTAACATCAAGCTTAGAGGCAGTATTTATGTTCTTCCTACATCTCTACAGTATCTTATTTCTTTACAATGAAGATAAATTTTATACTTAAAAATCAAATACATGTTTTCAAAAGAAAGCACTGTCTTGAAAATTTGCCCACTGTACTGGCAATTATCTCCGTTCTCAAATTTGTTAAAATAACCAGGAAGTGAATTTATAAACATGCGCTTTGGAGGCGGACCCAGACTGTCACCAACGAACTGATGGTGACTTCCGCTTTACTCCCTTTCACTGCCTAGCCGCCACCACGCTTTGGTCTTGGACAGGAGAAGGTCAGAGAGGTGAGTATGGCTCAGGCCTTCTTCGGCAAGTCACAGTGCCTGCTCTGTCGACAGCATTTTTGGTGAAATAATAAATTACAATCGCCCAAGAGTAGAAATCTTGCGTCGACTACGGGGGTAAATGTTTAGATAAACGGAGGCCCGTGACTGGCATCTGTCTGCGTTGGCCTTTCCCAGAGGCCGAGTCCCACGCTCGTCCCCACCGCGATGGAGGCGGCTTCCCCCACCCGGTCCACATGGAACTCCAAGCTTCTGGAAGGGAAGGGCGTGTGACGCAGTCGCCGTTGCTTAGGGCCGCGTTCTCGTACCGTCCTGACGGCCAGCTCCCGACCGCGCACTGAGCCAGCCTGGCCTCAGTTTCCCCCTTTCCAACGAGGAGGAGCCATGCTGTCCTGTTTCTGGCTCCTCTCCAAGCACACCGGCCCCTCGCTGGTGTCCCTGCGCAGTGCGCGCCGCGGCTTCCCGCTCCCGCCTCGCTGGGGCCTCCTGCCACCCGCTGGACCCTGGCTGGCCGTCCCCCGCCGCCCGCTCGCCGCAGCCTCCTCCCAGGACCCTGCCAGTCCCGCCGCCACCCCCTCCCGGGTGCGCCAGAACTTCCACCCTGACTCCGAGGCCGCCATCAACCGCCAGATCAACCTGGAGCTCTATGCGTCCTACGTGTACTTGTCCATGGCCTATTACTTCTCCCGAGATGACGTGGCCTTGAACAACTTCTCCAGGTATTTCCTTCGCCAGTCCCGCGAGGAGACAGCGCACGCGGAGAAGCTGATGAGGCTGCAGAACCAGCGAGGAGGCCGGATCTGCCTGCAGGACATCAAGAAGCCCGACCAGGACGACTGGGAGAATGGGCCGCATGCCATGGAGTGCGCTCTGCTCTTAGAGAAGAACGTGAACCAGTCGTTGCTGGAATTGCACGCTCTGGCCTCAGACAAAGGTGACCCCCATTTGTGCGACTTCCTGGAAACCCACTACCTGAATGAGCAGGTGAAGTCTATCAAAGAGCTAGGTGACCATGTGCACAACCTAGTTAAGATGGGGGCCCCAGATTCTGGCCTGGCCGAGTACCTTTTTGACAAACATACTCTTGGAAATGAAAATAAGCAGAACTAAGCTGCAGGCTGCACTCCCCACAGGCTACCCACCCAGTGCATCCCAAGACCAAGAGTCAGCTGTCTCCTGCTTTCTTGCCCTTAAAATTCACCTTTATCTTTATACTCATCTCGTTATGCTGTGCCTCCAATAAAGTGATTTGTTTAAAAAAAAAAAATGTTTAGCCCCAAGTTAACAAAGGCTTTTTGCTGACATCAAGATACTTATTTTCCCAGTGTCAAAGATAGCCCAGGATACCATGGCATAAAAAGGACTGCAAAAACTACTGAAAGTAGGTGCAAACTACTATTTTTCCAGTTACAAAATATTATTCCAGGCCATGAACCTACTAAAATCCTGAGATTCTCAATTCAACAAGTGCCCGCTATTTTCCCTACCTTATGCAAAGGCTAAGGTGGAAAAATGAAATATACAAATAAGTGAAGAGCACATATAGTACTGTAAAAATCATACATGCAAAATTCTGCAAAAACTTTTACCTTTTCCCAGTGTATGCCAAGAACCTACTGTCTGGAGATGATCTGTTTTTTAGAAAGATTCATAAATAAATTTGGGATAAGCTACATAAGGTGTCAGCACTTGGAAAGTCACGGAGTGTATTAACATCTTAAGGGTTTTGGAAAGTCTTGTAATTAAAAACAAACAACAAACTTGAATTATTTTTGTTTAGCTCAGTGTTTCCCAAACATAGGCAATCTCTTTGTTTTGCTTTGTTTTTTTTTTAATGTTGATAATATAACAAAGCAGGTCCATCTCATTCCAGACTCTTTCACCACTAGGCCATATAGCCTTCCTTTTGACATACCAAGAAGAGTGAAAACATTGCATAAAAACACCTTTCTATAGTCTAAAATAGACAGAAAAGAATATTGGGGTGGAAAAAGTCAGGAAGGGATCCGGAATAAAGGAGTCATCTAGCAGGGGGGTGTTCTCTTTAGTGTGGGTGGGAGTGAGATGAGTTGAGTGTTTAGTGAGCCAGCGAGCAGGCGCCGGGCTAGACTAGAGCACAACAGGAGGACGCCGGGCCCAAAGCTGAACAATCAGGGCTTAATCAGGTTGTACAGAATAAGAATCTGAAAACAACCTAGATGTTTGATAGTTTGGGTCTTCTGAGACAGATGCCAAAATGGGATTAAGTGTACAGAAATTAGGGGAAATAGAAAGGTCTCTGAGAGAAAATGGGAAAGGAGCTGGGAGAAAGAGCTTCATGCAAGTCTGATCGCCAGGGAAGGATGAAGGTAAAGTTGTGCATAGTTCTTTGGAAAAGTCTGCAAGGCTGTCAGGGAGACCTCAGCCCATGATCACTAGTCAGGGGAATCCCAAGTGTCCCAGAAATGAGCCTCCCTAATTCCTTTCCTATATACAGTTATTGACTGGGAAATGAGAGTTTGCAAACTAAATATGATGAGTCAATTTCAGAGCACAGCAGCTAGGGCCTTGGCAAATTATGCTCCCTGCAATCCAAGGTCTGAGAGATACAGGCATATTACTGCACAAGTTCGACGAAATGGTTTATATTAAAACACCATACATGGACCAACACTCTGCAGCTATTGCTAAATATGATTTTGACGAACACCTTATGAGGTGGGCAGAAATTCACAATGCGTTATCTTAAAAACAGTATTACAGGACAGGATTACATCATATGGTTCTACATGTACAATTATAGGGACATTATATAATATATTTGTATGTAAAACAACTAGAAGTATATATACTGACAAGTAAAGCTAGAAAATTTCTTAAATAGTGAGATTATGGTGGATATTTATTTTCTTTAATTAATGGTCTTTTTAAAATAAACTTCTTATCATGGACAGCCATTACTATCATAATAAGAAAAGAAAAGCAAAATGTAAGATGGAGAGAAATGCAATAAAGGCCTGAACTATGGTAAAACCAATGGAAACAGAAACAAAGAAATGCTGGTGAGAGTTTAGAGGCCGAATCACTTAAATTTTGCAGTCAATGGAATGGAGGGAGTTAAAGAAATGGGATTATGGGAAGAAAATTGATGGGTCTCAACTGTGAGTTACTGGAGAACAGGGGATTTGAGAATAAATAGGGATCTCAGCAGGATGAATAATTGGAGGTAGGGAATTGAATAATGATTTTGATTTTGATTATGCTGATCAGTCTCACTTTAGATTTTTTTTTTAAGTGGGCCTATTTTGCTATGCAGGAATCCTATTACATTTCTATAGAAAATTTCCTCTTCGATTTTTCTAGATGAGTGTTTTTCAAACTGCATTGCAACCCATTAGTGTGTTATGAAATTTAGTAAGTGACTGTCCACCTTTTGTGAATAAAATAGAGTTGAAGTGAAAGTAAATGAAGTAAGGGTACTATCTCCTGAAACTCTTGTTTCAGTTGTGTGTGTATGAGTGTGTATATTGTGTGTGTGTGTCTGTGTACACTCATATTTTACATCCTCGATACTGATATTTCTTATTCTGTGCCACAGTCAAAAACATTCAATAGTCACTCTCCTAGATAATTATTTTACAGATTCTCCTCTTTCCTCAAATCTCCAAATCTCCTTTCACTCCCCACTGTCAGTTGATAATCCTCTTACTTCACCGAGAAATTAGAAGTAATCACAGCAGAACTTCACATTTTTCTATCATTGAATTAATCATATGCTTACATCTGTATTCACTTACCAAGCTATTTGTTCTGCTACAATGGTTAAAGCATTTATGTTGCCTCCTAAAACCAACTTCCCACAATGTTCTGAATCCCAACCTTCCCACATACACAAGGACACAGGATATCCCACCTGCAATAATCCTCTCTCTGACATCAACTTTGCCCTCTTTATTGCTTGCACCCCATGAGAATGCAAACGTTGTGTCATTTCTTCACAGCTTAAAAAAAATGCCATTTTTGGACTCACATTCTCTCCAGCAAACACCAAGCTACCACCCTGTATTCATCTCCTTTTACAATAAAACTTCTTCTTGAAAAAGTTGTTTCTTCTTCCTGTCTCCATTTCTTCTGCTCTCTCGTGATCCCTCCCAAGGAAGGCTGTGTGCACCACCACGCCAGCCTTTATTTTTCCTGTCAACGTCAACAGTGACTTCCATGTTCATAAATTCAGTGGTCAATCTCTCTGTCTTCCTCTTAACCAACTAGCATTTGGTGGAGATAGAATGCCAAATAGCTTTCAGATAAAGAGGTGAAGAGTCTAGAATTGTCCTTGGAGAAATTTTTCTTTTGAAGTAATTGAAGGCTCAAAGGGGTAAGGATGGTTGTGCACATTGTTAACCGAGGAAATAAGCCAGCAAAAAGGAGAGATTTGAGAAGCAAGTAATAGAACAAGATTCCAGGGAAGAATGGAGCACAAGATAAAGAGTCTATGTACAACCTTCGAGGATATGTTCTCCAAAACTAACATGCACAAAAGACGGAAGAAGTGACAGAGACTTTAAAATGAGAAGAGGATAAATTGAGGGTACCTAAATGGGCTGAGCTCAAACTTCTAAATAAAGTAGCAAATGAGACCATTGACTGAAATATGGCTATCTCCTCACAGAAATATTTTAATTTATGTTATTTATCAGATACTATAACAAAAATAAGTAAATATAAGTTATTTTACAGATAGGAAATAAGTATTTGCCCTATGTCTAATATTTAAAACAAAGACTGGAGCTTTCACAATTTAAAAACATGTACCTGGAATTGAGCCAAATAGAGGGTAGATTTCTAAACAAAAATCTAGTATACAGAAAGAAATGACTCCAATCCCCTAAATATCACGATAGATCATATTGCTCTTGAACACAAACACCCAGCGATGCCAAGATCCTGGCCTTCAGACTTGCAGGAAGATATATAGCACATTCCCCTAACACAAGTAGCCCTTGAAAATCATATCCTTCACATTCAGTCGTTAATCAGGTTTTGAGAAGTTCATTTGAAAAGGTGGAGATTCCTTGGAGAAGCACTTAATATGCATGTCAAGATCTCCCAGAACAGAGATTGTGTGTGAGTGTGTGGTGAGAGAGTTGACTTCTTAAAAATCTGAACGTCAACTTCAAGATTTCCATACTCAGATAAAAGGCAAGAGAAAACATTCAGCACCTCCAATGTAACAAAGACAAGCGAGAGGAATGCATGGCGGAGAAAAGGGAGAGGCACAGGCTCCTTCGGGAGACACTCCTCCTCCACTCCCTGTAAGACTGCACCACGATATGCATTCAGGAAGTGGCTATCTGCAAAAGACGAACAATTGCTCACCAGAACCGACAAGTGTATCATCTGTGCTTACCACAGGCTGTTAAGTATCGACTGTCAAGCAGTACTCAGTTTATAAAATCAGAAAAGTAAACAGGCTTTGTGGTGTGTTTTTAGCTTTCCTGAACTTCACATTTCTATTGTACAAGATTAAGATGCTTAAGAGTTATATTTGTTGATGAATGAATAAATGAACAAACGTGTGTGTGTGTGTGTGTGTGTGAGAATGCATTTATGTTGAGTATCTTAATGGAATTCCAATGCCCAACAAGGAGAGGGGCTGCCTGGCAATTCCAGAGAACAGATCACAGACACGCAGTCAGGACTGGACTCCTTCCAAGCAAGCTGGCCAATTTCCCAGTACAGACGGTGGCCAAACATTCTCCTGAGAGAGATATCTAATGCTTTTGGAGATACCTTAGTTTCTTTCAGATGCCCTAAGCACCATATTTGCATAGACTGAAATAGTAAAAAGAATTTCCAACACCATAAAAGGACTGTTAGACTACTTAAATGCTATTACTCGAGCTACACACAGATCCTAGGCAGTGGAGTCTGGTCATTAGGAGTCTGCCCTTGAGAAGACAGAATACCTAGATAAATATAGCTGATCCACCACATACTGATCGATTTTGGGAAAAGAAGTTAAACTGTCAGAGATTGATTTTCCTCTACTATATTAATAACCTACCTTAAAGTTTATTGTTGAGATTAAATGAGATAATGTATAGAATTTAGTTCAGCACATTGATATATAGAAAATGTTCAATAAATACTAATTGCTTAGAATTTGTGTTTTAAAGGGGAAGAAAATTATGTGAGTGTATTTGTGAATATTTTTGCTTATGTCTCCATACGCTATCTCTGGAAGGATAATGTCAGTTACCCTCAATAAAAAGAATGGCAGTAGCAAAAAGAAGGGGCACTATTATGACTTTTTCATTGTGTAGTCTTTTGTGTATCTTGAAATACTAACCACTTGAATTTCCCAGCTATTCAAAAACAATAAAATTTAAATATGGCAAATAAATAAAAGCTACTGTTAATTTTACAGCAGCGCACATACGCACTTCAGTACAATGTGTTCTCACATTAAATTAAGTAATCCAAATACCAAATTGCAAGAGTAATAAGAAGACTCGTATTTCATTTTTATCCAGCCTAAGGCATTTCCCAACATTATTTATTTGTTTGTGTTGCTCTCTCTTTAGCCATTGATTAAAATGGCAGACAGATCTCAGCTTGCATTGTTCCAATGTGCATAATTTCAGTTACAATAGTTTAGTCTAAGAACAGCAGTACCCCAACAACACGGTTCGAATTTCAGTTACCAATAAATAAATTGCGTAAAGAAATAAATTTTGCTGCTAGCTCTTCAGCCCACGAATCACCATTTAAATAGTGGTTGCAGGTCATGATCAGCAGTCAATCATGTCACTTTTTTCAAGGTCTGTTGGTGACTGGTAATCACACGTTTGTTATGCAGTTTATCCCCAGACAGTAAAGTGTGTAGTTGTGTTGCCCCCTTTTCTCCCAGTAATTAATCTAGGTAACATTTTATAAAAATGGATAATTCAAATATGACACTGGTAAAAAGATGAAAGTGTAGCAAAGAAATGAAATGCAATAATGCTGGAAGTGAAATTGGATGTTGTTAGAACTTATTGACCTACATGAGCAGTCATGGTGAAAACGATAAAGATATCCCAGAGAGGTAATACCAGCAAAAAGTTCACATTAAAGAAACTCTTGGAGATATTTCACAACATTGAGAGTACAAAAGATAAAATTTTGGAAAAAATCCAAATTTAGAAAGAGGTGTGACAATTTGCCAAGGCATAAAAAAAGATGTTGGCTCCATATGCTAAGTTATATTATGTGAAGAAAAAAGCAAGCACTGTTTAAACTACTCTTGGTAATTTTTTCAAAGAAATAAAACACTGATTATCATTGTCTCAAGTGTTTTAATGATATTACACTAAATAAATACTGGTTTTACTAATTTTTCATTCCCTTTTACATTTATAACCAACCATAAGAGAATGTTTAATGCTTTGACAAAAAATTCTACGGGCTACACAACAATCATGATTTCTCCTACTGATAGTTGAAATCACTTTGCATAGTTCCAACTTGCACAGTCATTTTTATGGTCCTGTACTATCATGCAAAACAAGGATTACATACATATTCACCAAAGTAGAAAACTGATTTCTCTATTAAGAATATCAGTTCAAAGATTATTCTCTGATATTTGTCAGGCATTTTCCTCATTTAAGTGAACATCTTTCAGCTACTAAAGCAGTAATATAGGAAGTAATTTATTGTGAATCCAAGGAAGCTAGAATTAGAAACGGCATTCCTGTTTAAAGTTTAATAATAATAATTTATGATAGCATTGTACTATGCAATTTGTAAAGTGCCCTTATATACATTAACTTATTTCTCACAACAACCCCATAATTTAAGTATTATTTTCATCTCACATAAAGAAACTGAGACTCGTAAGTTACACTGTTAGTAAATGACTAAGCTAGACTCAGACCCTGGGGTTTAAATTTCAGGTTCTGGGGTTTCCACTGTATCATTTTGCCTTTTAGGGATGAATTCAAGACCAAATCCATGCAAAGTTCTTCATCTGAAGAATTAAATACAAAATGCCTCTTTTCTACCAGAGAATGTGAACTTCATGCTTAATCTTCAAAAATATAATTTATGAATCCAATTATTGTCAGTAAAGGGATATAATAATGTCAAATTCTTAAGTATTATACATATTTTCAATCACATTAATTGGCACTGAAAATGTTACAAATATCAGCAGTACCTGAGTTTAATGTCTTGGTTTTTCGTATTCTATTGTTGCATGTGAAGTACATATGATCTATACATACTACTGGATTCATAGAGTCAGACAGAAAAAATCACTCTCCTCTAATGGAGCAGTGTTTACACAAAATAATTGAAGGTGTTTTATTTTCTTCTCTGTTAACATGAGTTCAGGAAAGTCTTTCTCATGATTGAAACAGAAAAATGTCTGATAGACCTGCTTTATTCATTTTCTTTACAGATAAATACGAAATACGTTTCAGGAATAGCTTAGTTTTAGGATAAACTACTGTACATTATTACTAGCTACTCAATGTTTTTAAATACCTAGACAACACATACTGTATTAGTAATCTTGAAAGGGCAAAGGACATACATTGTTTTGATAACCAGAGGGGTATTTATGAAGAAGACAACGCGAGCAAGATAGAAATAAATGGAAACTATAACTGGAAGTTTCATTGTCACCAACTTGAAGGACTTTTTTAATGAAACAAAACTTCTAATTGGTAGCATGCTACTTCAAAGGAGGGGGTGGTTAGGAAGAAGTAAGGTGTTATGTGAAGCTGGAGAGGGAACTCATGGATGGAAATATGTGAAAGCATGCTGATTCAGTAAGTAAGAAAAGGAGATCGTTATATAACACACGGGAACCCGTCAAGCATAGATGAAACGATCATCGCAGTAAGGGAACACTTGAGGGGAGAGTTAGTAGGAATACAGGGAAGAGCCATTATTGTCCGGAAAGGAAAAAGGAATCTCTGATCTAGTCAGAAACCTGACAACAATTCTGTCTCCCTCAACTTCCATGTCCAAACTCTCACCAAGGTCTGAGGATTTTTACCTCCTAAATATTCTTGATTGTGTCTGAATTCTGCCTCTCCTCCGCTAGAGCCCTAGCGCAGCCACCAGGAGCGCTCTCCCTGACGCAGACCACCGTCATAGTCTCTGAAGGTGTCTTCCCACATCCGCTCTGCCCCAGTCTGCTTTCCAGACCACTCTCTGCTCTTCTCCACCCTTCCGCATGCTTCGAGACGCTGACCTACAAGAACACATGAGTGGACCTCCCTGCCCTGTGGTCCCATCGAGTTATTTGCTCTCCCAGCTCCCTCCTTTCACGTCACTGCAGCTTTGCAGCACCCCTCCGCAGAAGCAATGCCTCCTGTAAGGCAATTCCTTCTATATATATTCTATATATTCCTTCTATATAATATTCTATATATTCCCTCTGTCTCCAAGTTCTGACAATATCCTCTAATTCTTCCCCTGTTAGGCCTGGAGCGGAAATGTCCAACTCTTGCTAACCTCCCCAACCATCTTTTGTAAACAGCTTCGTTATTATACTCTGTTCAGATTATCCTATTTGACTGTGCCATGTGTTTTTGTCAGCACCCTGACTGTGATCTTATCCCTGCCTCAGTCTCCAACATGATCTCCTGATATTCTTGCCCTTGTCCCGATCCGCACAGCTTAGTCTCAACTGTAGCATGTTGAACTACTTACGGTTCCCTGACTATGCCTTCATTTCTTTCAGATCTTCCTCCTTATTAGTCACCTGCCCCAGTATCCACCCCATAACTAAGAGATTTCCTCCTCCTGGAAGTTCTGACATCCTTGACTTACGCCTTCTGGTTTGTTTCTGGACTGTCACTTGAGCTCCATGGCACTCTGTCTATCTATACCATAGCATTTAACGCACTGTGGTTTCCTGCTTATCTGTCTATCTATCCTACAGGCTTTGAATCACTGTATCTTTATTTTCTAGTCCCCAGGACCTAGAACTGTGTGGCACATGATAGCTATTCAATAAATGAATCAAACTATTAACATAAATAGTCTAGCTAAAGTAGTTCAGAGCCATTTTATAATACATGAAGGCAAAGTATATTATCAACATGCTTATCTATTTACCCCAATTTTTTTCTTCAAATACAGCATCTTAGTAAGAATACAGTTACCATAGCCAAAATACTGTAATAAGTATACAGAATGGTGTAACTGCCTTCATCAGCCATTTGTCCTTCCAAAAATAAAATCTTTAATCTTACTTCTCAATTTCCTTTACTGAGCATTTTATTCCTTCTGGGTCATCAAAGAAAATATAGTACATTGAAAAGTAAGGATGACCCAGAAAACTGTATCAAGAAAGGCTTCAGAAGAATATTTTTCCAGGGAAAACATTATGAATTTTTCATAATATTCCTATTCCCATATCATTTGCAGGATTGATGTACATTTACCATTTGTTTAAATTATTTTACTAAAATTATTTGTCTGTTTTCTTTTATGGCTACTTCTTCCTCTCTTCTACCTTATTTCAACCACATTTTTCTTTACTCGGTTCTTTAGAGGACACAATGATGTTCAAACTGGATTTCCTTACCTTTCGCAGGACTAAAGTACTTATTCCTTGAGCTTCTGGGAATACTGACAGTTGAGGGTTCAGAGTTGAATCCTTTCTTCCAAGTTTCACCCTTAGTTAAAGAGAGCCGCAGCTATAACATCACACCTCCTTTCTGGTCCATATCCAATGACTAGTCAATGCTGAAGGTTGGAAGGGGAAAGCACACAGAGAATATAAAAGGAAAAAAAAAAACCCTTACTCCAGTTTGGAATAACTATGCAGGGATATCCTAGCTCCAGATGGCCCTGTGGGATTGACTGAGGTCTTTGTTGTGACTTCATCACAACCCAGCCCCTCCCTAAACTTAATCTACCTTCCGTCATTTCCCTCCGATGGTTGACACTGGCAGCACTCTTCCAGAACACCTTGAATGTCAGTCTTTATTTCAGAATATGCTTTCCAGGGAATCTGACTATGAGCACCTTGTTAAAAAACTATGACCCCATGTTAGAAAACCAACATGAATTCTTCCATACTTCTTTGCATGACAGGTTAATCAAATACAAACGTGTGTAGGCATACACATGAATATATGTTATAAATACACAAGATTTTTAGTTTTTAATGGAATCTTATTTTAAATTTTTTCATTTTACCATTCAACAACACATAGTGTACATTTTTCCAGTACAATTTGTACAGCTTTATAACTTTAGTTTATTCCTTTAGTGGCTGCATAATATTTCATGATGTGAACATATAGTAATGCATTCATTCATCTTTTGATGTAATCACCTTGATTACAGTTTTGTTTGGCTTCCATGAACAAGACTCGGGCAAGCATTATTGCACATATGCCTTTATGGACTGGTACTTTGATTTCTGTAGAATAAGCTTCCAGGAGGACTAGGTTCAACAATATGTGTATTTTTCATGTCAGTAGATACTGCCAGATTTATTTCCAAAATACTATAATATTCATATTTGTTTCATTAATGCAGAGAATAACTTATGAAGTAATTCTATATATGTCATTTTGATATATTTCTTTCTTGTCCTCTGACATAGCCACGTGATTTTATTTAAACTTTCTTTTTCAGGATGAAAATCTAGAAAGGTCTCAAAAACATTCCTTTTATTGATGATTTTGTTGGTATAACCCCAAAAGCACACGCAAAAAAAGCCAAAAAAATAGACAAATGAGATTCCATAAGACTAAAAATCTTCTGTATAGCCAAGAAAACAATCAACAGAGTGAAGAGACAACCTATAGAACAGGAGAAAATATTTCTATATTTCTATATCATACATATGATAATGAATTAATAGTCCCAATATATAAAGAACTCAAACAACTCAATTGTAACCAAGCAAATTTCCCAATTTAAAAATGGGCAAAGGACTTAAATAGACATTTCCCAAAAGAGGACAGATATATAAAGAATGCTCAACATCACTAATTATTAGAGAAATACAAATTAAAACGACAGTGAGATATTAACTTACACATGTTAGAATGGCTATAATCAAAAAGACAAAAGATAAAGGTTGGCAAGGATGTGGAGAAAATAGAACTCTTGTACTCTGTTGGTGGGATTATAAAATGGTACAGCATACCAAAAACACTAGGGAGGTTTCCAAAAAAACTTAAAATAGAACTACCATTAATTTTATTTCTGGGAATATATCCAAAAGAAATGAAATCAATATGTCAAAGAGATACATAGACTCCCATGCTCACTGAAGCATTATTCACAATAGCCAAGTTATGCAATTAACCCAGGTATTCATTGATGAGTGAATAGATTTTTAAAATGTGGTATATATACACATATATACACACATATATTGAGCCTTAAAAAAGAGGGAAATT
>CAUYSK010002915.1:0-49362 GCA_963575035.1 Avahi laniger
CAAAACAACCCCAATGCCCTTCCATTGGTGAGTGAGTAAAGAAACTATGGAATGGAATACTATTCAGCAGTAAAAAGAAAGAAGCCACTGATAAATGCAACATAATGGATTAATCTCAAATACATTATACTAAGTGAAGGAAGCCAGACTCAAAGCCTACACATATGTGACATTCTGGAAAAGACAAAACTGTATGAACAGAAAGCAGAATAGTGGCATTATTGGTACTCACTGCATAGTGGTGCTCGTTGCCATGGACTGGGGTGAAGGGGAGGAGTTCACTACAAAGGGGCATGAGGGACCTTTCTGGGGTGATGGAATGTCTTATGTCTTGACTGTGGTGGTGGTTACATGACTGTAGGTGTTTATAAGAATTCACAGAACTGGCCAGGCATGGTGGCTCATGCCTGTAATCCTAGCACTTTGGGAGGCCAAGACAGGAGGATCGCTTGAAGTCAGTAGTTCGAGACCAGCCTGAGCAACGTAGCAAGACCCCATCTCTACCCCCACTGCCCCCCCGCCATAAAAAAAGAAAAATTAGGCAGGTGTGGTGGTTTGTGCCTGTAATCCCAGCTATTCAAGAGGTTAAAGTAGGAGGATCACTTGAGCCGAGGAGTTTGAGGCTACAGTGAGCTATAATCCTGCTACCGTACTCCAGCCTGGGTGACAGAGTGAGACACTGTCTCAAAAAAAAAATCCACAGACTTTTATATCCAAAAGAGTGACTTTTACTATATGTAAGTCATACCTTAATAAACCAGACCCTGAAAAAGATTTATACTATAACTCTATTATTTGTAGAATTGTTTGTTACATTAGCCTTCATAACATTAAACAAAAAATCCTTCAAGAATTATATTAACTTTATTTGATTCCAGTTAGGCTGTGAATCTTAAGGAAAATAAATTCCTATATGAGAATTCTTTCCTATCTCAGAGGATAGTGAATTAAAAAGAGAATGTCTACGTCACCACCTCGACGTTTTATGAAAAGGAAAAAACCCTGAAAATCATGAAATATATCCATCCACAAGAATTCATTTTTGATGCAATGAAAGAAAAATTATTAGGGAAAAACTAGGTCCTGCTGTAAAATCTCGCCCCTTCACTGCCTTCAGTTCAGAGTGCCGACTGAGGGAGTACTGTAAACACCAAGTATTTTGACTGCAGGAGAAATCTAGCAGGAAACAGTGTTGAGAAAGTATTATTTGAAGTACTGCACTGCCAGACTTCAAAAAACTATCTAATAAAAATTAATAATAATAAATTTTTAAAATAAAGTTTCAGATTGACAAATATTTCTGAGGTTCTTCTAGGAGAACTCCTGCAGAGTACTCATTTCAACATAATCATGCCGAAAATGTGCAGGGGGCTTCTCTAGTAGCTGCCCATCTTGGCCCCTCATGGGTCTCTCTGTGGGTGTGGGTGGAGGGGTGGCCATTGCTATGGTCTGAAGGTCCCCTCCAAAACTCATGTAGAAATTTAATGGTACTGGGAGGCGGGGCCTTTAAGAGGTGATTAGGTCACGAGGTTCTACCACCATGGGTGGGATTGGTGCTGTTATAAGAGGGTTAGTTTAGGCCCCTTGTGTTTTCTTGCCCTTCTGCCTTCCTCCATGGGATGACACAGCAACAGGGCCCTTGCAAGATGCCAGCCCTTGGATACTGGACTTTCCAGCCTCTAGAACCGTGAGCCAATACATTTCTGCCCATTATAAATCACGCAGTCTCAGGTATTCTGTTGTGGTAGCAAGAAATGGACTAAGACAGTCATCTTACCTTGTATCAATGGAAGATAAAGGTGGTATTGATCAAGTTCTCCACTGAAGACAGCAAAAGCCTGGCGCTTTAACAGCATGGCTTTCTGCTCAAAACTTGAAAACAGTTTTAAAGAACTGCTCTGCATGTCTAGAATAAATATAGCAAATATGTTTCACTTAGTGAGAAAACCACAATTAGATGTGATAGGAAATTCATACAAGTGTGATTCCTATCTTCCCTAGTGAAAAATTATGATCTTGACTAAGTAAGAGTATGTGATTATTATTCCCACATGTATTTTAAAAAATACATATTTCTTGGCCTGGCACATTGGCTCACGCCTGTAATTCTAGCACTCTGGGAGGCCGAGGAGGGAGGATGGCTTGAGCTGAGGAGTTTTAGATCAGCCTGAGCAAGAGTGAGACCCCGTCTCTACAAAAACAGAAAAGTTAGGCCGGGCGCGGTGGCTCACACCTGTAATCTTAGCCCTCTGGGAGGCCAAGGCGGGCGGATTGTTTGAGCTCAGGAGTTCAAAACCAGCCTGAGCAAGAGCGAGACCCCATCTCTACTAAAAATAGAAAGAAATTAATCAGACAACTAAAAATATAAGAAAAAATTAGCCGGGCATGGTGGCGCATGCCTGTAGTCCCAGCTATTCGGGAGGCTGAGGCAGCAGGATTGCTTGAGCCCAGGAATTTGAGGTTGCTGTGAGCTAGGCTGACACCACGGCACTCTAGCCTGGGCAAAAGAGTCAGACTCTGTCTCAAAAAACAAAAACAAACCAAAAAAAAAACCAGAAAAATTCGCTGGACGTGGTGGCTAACGCCTATAGTCCCAGCTACTCAGGAGGCTGAGGCAGGAGGATGGCATAAGCCCAGGACTTTGAGGTTGCTGTGAGCTATGACAACACTGCAGTCTAGCTGGGGCAACAGAGTGAGCCTCTGTTTCAAAAACAAAAAACCAAGAACAAAAACGTATTTCTTTAATGATACTTGATAGGGCATTAGAAGAGGATGTGAAGTGTAGAAAACTACTCCTAATAAATAATGGAAAACATTACTTTCAACACAAAAGTCAAGATGTGAACATGGCTGCTTTCAGCTGTATTTCTCCACTATAAAACTAAGAAAAGATTGTCAAGGCACTCATGTTGACAGATGGGAGCCGGACAGACTCGTTCATTTACTCCTGACATCCCATTATAGTTTGTGGCTTAGGCAGCACCATGAGAGGTTTGAGTAGGGTTCTGCAATACATGGTAAAAGCTGGTTATGATATCATCGGCCCTTTAAAGTGTGACCTCTGTGCATGTAACATAGAACTTACTCATTAAATCCTTAAACATTGTTTTCTCATGAGTCAAAAGATGGTCGATAATGGACTTCCAGCTGGATATTAAAAAAAAAAAAGTTAATTAAATTTGCAATGGATGATCGTCTGATTAAAAGCATCAAGAAAATAACATGCCCCTTTAAGATCTATTATTATAAAAACTGCTTTCTGAAAAGAGGTTAGTGACACAAATAAATCGTTTTTGTGTAAGGGGAAGCTGAGCTAAAGCTTTTCATCTATAATCCTAACACAGGGAATGAAGAACGACCTTTCCAACTTAACGCGAAGAAAGCATAAACTGACAAGGCACTCTGGACTTTCGAGGGCTGCCCTTCAATATGTTCACACAGGATGATGCTCGTACGATCGTGCTGATGGAAGAAGTGGGATAGTACAGACAAATTCCACCCTTAGCTCCTACTTCCAGACTGGCTACCCTAGCAGAGCCACAGGGTCACTGGGATGGAAGCCGCAGGGTGCCAAGCAGCCCTCTGGCTCTTCAGGCCATACAAAAACGCTGCCCCAATTTCCACCCTCCATCCCAGAGCCTCCCTCTCATTAACAGACTTGCTTGGCCAAGCCAGGGAGAATTCCTGAGTGGTGTTCTCGATCTCCAAGGGAAAGGCCCAGGAAGCACATCTCGCATCTGTGTCTCCGTGGCCCTCCGCCTAGCCTGCTGCAAGAGCTCAGCAAGAACTTGCAGAGTGTAAGCTGAGAAACGAAGTAAAGATACCACCAGGGTCACCAGTGGGCTCTGTCATCTTAATGTCGGTCAGATATTTTGTGATTACAAGATAAAGTAGTACTAGATATACAAAGTATCAGTGGACCCCCATGTTATGCTCTTCAGGAAAAATATGCCTTCTTAATTAATGAAATTCTTCTTTTGACAAAAAAGCACTTCTGTATTTTACAAGACTTCATTCCTTTCCCGCGAACACACGGCTAACATGTGAGCCTGTGAATATCATATCCTATTATTTGGGCTGGTGCTCTGGGTCTGCTTCCATTTCAGGAACAAGAATTAGTTACATAACCCCCAAAACAGTTTCCACGTGAAGGTTCAGAGCACATTTTTATCAGACGGCATTTCTTACTGAACACAAGAGGTGTCCATCTGAAAGAAAGCGGGGTCCATGAACAGTTCGAGGACGTCTTTCTTCCAGGCGCGTTTGGTGTAGGCGTAGCCGCTCAGCGAGCTCAGCAGCTGGGCGCCCGCCCGGAAGCTAGGCGCGTTGTAGGCGCTAAATGGGAGTGGGAAGAGACAAGGGCCAAGGTCAAAGACTGTCCAAGGAAAACCACTTGATTCATTTCTCAAAACATTTTCCCACATGGGGTGGGGAAGAAGACGACGTTACCTGTGATTGCGTAAGTAAGGAAAAACATAATAAAGCAATCGGGAGATTAAAGGCACTGCTTTCTCTTTCTCGTCACTTCGATAAACCATGTCCAGGAGAGAAGCCAGAACCTAAAAGAACAAGACCGTAAGAAAACAGAAGCCTTTTCAGAAGGATGCAGCAATAAGAAGTGCAGCCCTCACAGCAAAACCTAACCAGAAAACTCCACGGTGCAGCCTGTGGCCAACACTGCCTGAGGCGCTCACCTGGGAGCATGACCCGAGCAGGAAGGGTTCGGGACAGCACTCCTTTCCTTAGGGGATGACAAGTCAGTGCGTATTTACCTCTGCCAGGAGAGAGAGGGCCTGCACGCTGTACAACGAAGGGGCGGAAGCAGACACCATTGCTGAAGCTGCAGCAGCATCTACAAACAGAAAGAGGCATTTGTGTGCTAACTATGACAAATGGGTCACCATTGGCTGCCCCAAAAGCATCTCACCAGTGTGAGCCATGGCTCCCACCTTTCGTTTCCTCCCTGTTCCTATTCTTGTCACCACTCTTGGAACTTCGTTATCCTCTTGGATGCTCCATCGAATATCCCGGCCTCTAACCCCCCTGACCTCTTCTCTTCCAACCATCTTTCACTCTGCTCCAGCCACCATTACACCCTTGACCCACTGATTTCCAAAACCACCGCATCTGAAACCTGTTTCCAGCACCCTACTCTGTCCGCCCCTTGGGTGTTTTCCTGCAGCCTAGGACAGGCCTCCGATCCCCGAGTCCACCCCTTAACTACCCAGCAGTGCTGCACGTCTTCACTTCACCTCCCTGCCCACACCCACAGTTGGTCATCCATCTACCTGGGAAACACCCTTGACATTTCTGCTTTCCTCTTCCTTGGAAGTACCACTGAGAAAAACGCCCTGCTGGCTAAACCCAGCGACCTGTCTGTGCAGTTCTGTGTAGTGAAAGGTTTCAGAGAAAACCACACCATGAAGCAACTAATCTCGTTTTATTTCATGACCATGAATCTCAAAAGGGACCTGCTGCTACCACACAATCCTAGCACTCAATCCCGGGTGGTCTGCTGGCTTTCCCACTCGACAGCTTCACTCTCTCACACCCTCCCTCCATACCCATCAATACCTCCCCCTTCTCAGCTGATGGCCCCCCCCCTCACATTTCACTGAGAAAATCAATGAAAATGCAATCAAATGGGAGGCCCCTCGTTTTGCCACTGTGAGTTATTAACCCAGAACGTTTATATCCATGTTCTCTGCCTTGTCTCCTATTTTAATAGACATGTCCCTGGCTCTTATCAAAGAATAAGTCCATTTATGGTGTCAATCCTGGCCCTGTGCCCAACAAGGACTTTGCTTTCTAATTATCTTTTCTCCATTGTATTAATTTCTTCCTCTCTGCTGTATTGTTCAATCACCATGCGAGCAGGCTTTGACGTGCTCCAATTTAAAAACAAATTAAAACAATAAACACTCTCTAGTTCTTACTCCTGCTTGGCCACTGCCCTATTGCTGATGAAGCTTCAGAGAGTTATCTGCCTTCACTGTCTCCATTGCTTGTCTCCCGACCTCCCCATCCACGCCAGTGTCCCCTGCATCCTTCCTGCCCACCCCAAAGCCTTCCACACTGTCCAGTCCAGCGGGCCCCATCCCACCTCACTCAGTGGCTCTCCACTGTGTCACTGCTCCCTCCTTTCTGAAGCGCCCTTTTCTGGAAGATTACAAGCCTCTACGCCCTCTTGGTTTTTCTCCTACCCCAGTGACTGCTTTATCATCTTTGCTGGCTCCTTCCCTCTTCCAGACATCTCAGACTTAACACGTGCAAAATGGAGCTGAATTCCCTCCTCCAAGATGTTCTTCCTTCTGTCTTCTCCACCTCAGTAAGTTGCTTACGCCAAAAACCCAAGTCATCCTTGCTTGCGTTCATTTAACCACCACGTCCAATACATCAGCAAGTCCTGTTGACTCGGCATTAAAATCGCCTCCATCAGCCCTGCCTCCAAGCTATATCATCTTTTGCTGAAGCCGCTGTGAAATCCTTTTAACTGGACTTCCGGTTTCTGCTCTCATTCGATACAGCCTGCATCGCTCACAGCAGCTATAGTGATGTTTCTGAAGTTTGAGTAAGATCATGTCCCAGCTCTAAACACTACAATGGCTTCCCGCAGCAACTGGGATGTCACCCAAGCTCCTTACTGTGCTCAGTGCCAAGCCCGACAGCCACCAGTCCCCGCCTGCTCTCTGACCTCTCTCGTCAAGCTCCAGCCACAATGGTCTCCAGGTGTTCAGTCGGAGCCTGCTCCTCCCACCAGGGCCTGCTCCAGGCAGCGCCTCCCCAGATCTTTGCAGGGCTGCTCTCCTATGTTTCATCTCTCGGCACCACTGTTACCTCCTTGGGCACCTGTTCCATAGCATCCAGGTGGTTCCTGCGTGACTCACTCCCACGCGATCCTTATCACATCACTCTGACATTCCCCACAGGACTAAGTCCCACCTGAAATTCTCTGGTAATTCGCTGTCTTTTTTTTGTCATTAAAAAGCTTTTCTTTTGAAATAATTTTAGATTTCAGGAGAGTTACAAAGACACCGGCGCCCGGAGCACAGCGTGTGGCACCCGCCAGACGTGTCTCTCACCAGTTTATACTTAGAAACTTGCACATCCACTGCACACTTTAAGTGGAGAAAAGTACATCACTTGGAAGGCTCACTCCATGCCATGCTTTACATGGCCCATATGTATACTTAAGTGTGTTTGTCAAAACGGAAACGACACAGATTATAGAGATTCAGAGGGTGGGGGGACAGGGAATGCACCATGAGAAATTGCTCAATGGGTACAATGTGCGTTATTCAAGTGATGGATATCCTAAAAGCCCTGACTTCACCACTATGCAATCTATGCATGTAATACAATTATATTTGTATTACATGCATAGATTGTACTCCATAAATTTAAACAATTTTTAAAAAAATTTTAAGAGATTTAAAAAAAGGGAGATATTAAAAAAAGATTGAAACAACATATAGTTGTAATCCAAATACTCTATTTTTTTGGGTCTTCTATAATTTGCTAATTAAGGCTTATTGAGAAGCTAAAAAGTCACTTCCAGCTTTGGAATGCTATGATTTCTAAAAATTAAAAAAGTTCAGGTAATTGTTTTACTATACTATTATCTTGAGGTTAAACGAATTATTGCACAAAAGCTGGGCCCAGCAATACTTGGCTCACCAAAGGCAATGCAGCTGCACCATGCTGAAGCAGGTTAACCAGCACACAGACAGCCCGGGCGAGTCAGCCAAGTGGAAGCAAGAGCTCCTTCTAGAACCACGACTACAACCACCACAGCCTCAGAAAGTGTAATTGTTGGTTTGTGCTAGCTATAGTGTCTCCAGTATAGGATAAAGTATGATTACTTCTCTGATGCAAACCACAAGACTAGCTATGAAACATGGCAAAAGTAATGGACTGTGGGACCACCTGCCATTAAGAACCCTCTTTCGGGTGAGAAGCCCTTTCCGTGGCTCCAGGGCACAGCCCTCCCTGTCCTCTGCCGGGTCAGGCACGTGACCCAGGAAGAGCCGTCCAGAGTCTTTGCAGGAGACTTGACTGACCTCAAGTGAGCACCTGGTTCCTGCTGTGCTTAAAACCAGATACTGATCCTTGGGCTTTTCACATACATGAGCCAAAAAGTTGTTTTGTTGTTTTTGTTTCTGTTAGTCTAAAACGGATTTCAGTTACTTGTGAGAGAAAAGAGACTTTTAAATTTTATTTTTTTTAAGAGATGGGATCTCGCTCTGCTGTATGATCATAGCTCACTGAGCCTCGAACTCCTAGGCTCAAGCCTCTTGAGCAGCTAGGACTACAGGTGTGTGCTACCATGTCTGGTTAATTTTTTCTATTTTTTTGTATACACAAGGTCTCACTATGTTGCCCAGGCTGGTCTCGAACTCCTGGCCTCAAGCAATCCTCTCGCCTTGGCCTCCCAAAGTTCAAGAAAAGAGCCTTGACTTACTGACACTTTTTCCTCTTGTGTATTAAAAATAAGGAATTTTGCTTTGTTCCTGCCAATGTAACTATTGCTAATGATTTTGACTGAAGTAATAAAAGCTCATGATTCTTGAACATTTACTCTGCAGCAGGTACCATGCTACCTAGTTCATACTGAGAACAGAAATGTAATGTCTTATCCCTGTGTTAAATAAAACTGGGACCAAACATACGTTCTTGTCCTGTGTTAAAGTGAGACTGGCACCGGGCAATCTCTCCTGTCCCTGTGTTAAATAATACTGAGAACTAGCAAAAAAGAATCATTGCCCCAGGATATATTTAACCCTGAAAAAAAAAATGCTCACCAACTAAAACAGCTTACTTATCAAAACTAGCAGCTTGCCCATCAAGATTCACTCCAGACCCTCACCTCCTGCCCTGTCCACCAAGCCAAAGTACTTGTCATTAACTGTACAGTTAATCCCAATCGGCTCCCTACCTCGAAAGATCGGCTCGAAAACAACTCGGCCACAGGCCTGAAAGTCTATAAGTATCCTCCCCAACTTCTCTCCCCTTAGAGATACTATGTGACACCGTCAATTTCTCCCTTACTGCAGTGGTTATAACAACCTAAGATGGGCCTGACTGATAGATTTAGGGCCCTGGCAAGTGACAGTCTACCTGTCTACTTAATTCAGACTTCTCTAGGGTCTTATGCTGATCCCTGGCCCGCCAACTACACTGATCAAACTTCTTTGAGTCTCCTGACCACCGTCCTACGAAGCTATGACATAATAAGGCTGGGGTATGTTAGTCTACGTGGCCTCCTTTAGAGAATCTTCGAGTTCTGGGTAACAGGCTGGGATCAGTGAGAGGCAAGGGTGCATTAATCAGAAATGAAATACATAGCATACAACGTCTGACAATAGTTTGCTGAGTCACTAAGCTTTCTTTCCACAGTTCTGCAAAAAAGAAAAACGAACATTCTTATCGTCTTTATCCCACACAGACTTCTATCACCGAGTCCACGTAAATTACCTTGGGAAGTTACTTTTGGGCCCCTATCTAGGCTCGGCAAAGGTTTAACATGGTGGTACATGTCACCTGGGATACTATCTGTGGAATGTTATTGTTTATTACACACACAACTTATGTTGTAAAATGTAAAAACAGTTTAGTCATTTGGCTAGGAATACAAAGGAAGAGCTTGGGTGAATTAACGCAGACCTAAGAAGGCAGTTTGCTTTTTCTTATGCCTAAAACTTTTTCTTTTTAACTTTCCAATATCTGCCCTGACCCCTAAGCTTTATTGAGGTGTAACTGACAAATAAAAACTATGTAAGTTTAAGGTTACAACTTGATGTCTTTATATATGTATACATTGTGAAATAATCATTACTAGCAAGTTAATTAGCATATGCATCATCTCACACACTTTCTTCCTTTTTTTTGTGGTGAGAACACATAAGATCTTTCTTGTCCAGGCACGGTGGCTCACGCCTGTAGTACTAGCACTCTGGGAGGGAAAGGAGGGAGGATCGCTTGAGCTCAGGAGTTTGAGACCAGTCTGAGCAAGAGAGAGAACCTATCACTACAAAAAATAGAAAAATTAGCTGGGCGTGGTGGCACGTGCCTGTAGTCCCAGCTCCTTGGGAGGCTGAGGCACAAGGATCGCTTGAGCCCAGGAGTTTTGAGGTTGCAGTGAGCTATGATAAGGCCACTGCACTCTACCCAGGGTGACAGAGTGAGACTTTGTCTCAAAAAAAAAAAAAAAATCTTTCTTAAGGAAAAACCAGAACTACTCGCTGACCATGAGCATTCTATCCTGACTCTTCTATACCCACTGTACAGATCTTCCTCAGCATCAGATTCTTCCAGAGAGGCTTGAGGCTGGGCCTTCACTTCCAGGTTTCTGCTCAGCCAGCTGGTTTGTTCCAAGGAAGAGCCAGCAATGTTCCCCACGGCTTCTAGGATCTTCTGAGTGACTTCCTGAGAGCAGTCAGAAGAAAGAGGAAAGGAAGTTAGTTAAGGAAAAGAATTTTAAGTGCCTAAACAGCATCACCCAATAGAAATAAAACACAGGCCACAACTGTGAGCAATATATATAATATTAAGTTTCCTAGGAGTCACATTAAAACGTAAAAAGAAACAGGTGAAATTAATTTTAATGTCTTATTTAACCCGGTATATCCAAAACATCATCAACATGTAATCAATATAACAATTATTAATGAGACTTTGCATTTTTTTTTGTGTGCTAAGTCTCTGAAATCCAATGTGCATTTTACACTTTTAACACCTTCATTTCAGAGCAGCCACACGTGGCTATTCTACTGGCCAACGCAGGTAAAATATTAATATGCAGAAATCAGAAGCCGCAGCAGTGCTCTGATAACAAGCCCACACTGTATTTAACAGATTAGCTTTCTGGTTTCTCTAGGACCATGGATTCTTGCCAGAAATGCATCTTTTAATAATATAACAAGAAATAAAGTTAAGTAAGTTAGTGGACAGATGGGGTGAAGGAGGAGTCTGCTACTGCCAGGAGTGTGTTCAGCGAGGAACAGGTCAGTGGCTGGATGAAGAGACAGAAACCCCGAGCAGGTTCTCAGGCACTGTCACCAAGTGTCATTTGCTAAGAGGAGCTAGAATCCTCCACGTCTGAGAATTTAACAATCCTGACCTCAACGATCACATGAGGTTCCTAAGCTCAGCAGCTGTGTTCAGGCATCTGCCTGCCGGGTGGGCAGGAGGCAGGAGGCTGCACCCCAGAGGATCAGCAGGCTGGTAAACTGAGGCTGGGTGTGGTGTGAAGGGCAGAAGGAAAGATCAGGAAAGAGGCTGAGGGCTCAGAGGAGTCCAGATAAGGGCCCATTGCACTGAGTAGATGGCTGAGATACTGCGAAGCATATGTTTGGCCTTTCTCCCCATTTCCTGGCATACGCTCCTAAACACCTTGGATTCTCCAAGGTGATAAGCATCTTTTTGTATGCTACAGAGATGACTGGTGGCTGGGGCACCTTAGGTAGCTGCAGGACTGGCCGGTCACCTGAAAGACCAAGGCAGGATTAGAGGGCTGTGACTTTCAGCCCATCCCCCGGCTCTGGGAAGGGGCGAGAGGCTAAGCGGATCACCAATGGCCAGTGATTGAATCCATCAAGCTGACATAATGAAACTTCCACAAAAACCCAAAGGATTGGGTTTGGATGAGCTTCTGGGTAGCCGGAGACATGAAGGTTCCTGGAGGTTGGCACACCCGGGGAGGGCACGGAAGCTCCGCTCCCCTTCCCATGTGCCTCGCCCTACGCATCTCTTCGTCTGTGTCCTCTAATGTTCTTTAGAATAAACTAGTAAACATAAGTGTTTCCCTGAGTTCCGTGGGCCAATCTAGCAAGTTAATTGAATATAAGGAGAGGGGCATGGGGTCCCTGACTTATAGCCAGTTGGTTAGAAGCACAGGTTGAAAGACAGGAATTGATTAGTAGGAGAATGTACTTTGTTGTTTTTATGAATGCATTCTTTTTGATTCTAACTAATGCTATTTGCTTCTGTAACCGTGCTTGCTTTTAGTTGTTTGTTAAATACAGGAGTAAGAACAGGAGTAACTCCATGACAGGTTGTGTCTCAGCATAATGCCCAGTGCCGGGAGTGTGAAGTAGAGATACCAGGAATAACCGCAAAAACCACAAACAGGAGAGAGTCAATCAGAAGAAAACATACCACCAGCTCACCATGTCAGGGCATTGCTGCTGCTCTTGGCCAGCATTCTTGGTCAACTGGTGCCGGCGTGAAAACTGAAAAACCTGAGGCTAGGAGCCAACCAATCAGGAGACAAAACAACCCGCCACTTTCAAAGGAACTAATGGACTAAGGGGGGAGGGGGGATGGTGTGCCCAGCGTGTCATGTGGGACCTGCGTGTCATATGCCACCGGTGTGTCGTGTGTGAAAGAAAGTATAAAAGCTTCACTTTTACCCCAGGGGAGGGGGGGATCCTGGTTCATAGGGAGGCCACTGTGTTGGTGTTCTAGGACTTGGACTCTAGCTCGAGCTAGCCAATAAACTCCTTTGCCTTTTGCAGCCTCGGTGACTCTGCCTCTCTGTTCCTGGGGCGAAAGGGAAATCGGCTCTAACAAGGTCGCAACCTGCAGCTTGCAATTAGCATTGGAAGTGTGGGACTGAGCCCTCAACCTGTGAAATTGGACACTATCTCTAGGTAGATACTGTGGGAACTAAGTTGAGTTGGAGGACACACAGCTGGTGTCTGCTCAGAACCGCTTGCTTGGTTGCTAGTGGCGAGAAATCCCCACACATTTGGTTACCAGAGGTCACAGACGTATTCTGTGTTATGAGACTACAGGAGGAAAAACACACTTTGGTTTTTTTTCTATATCCTCAACGGGGAAGAAGTATAGGGTGTGGCTCACAACAGCAGGAAGCAGTTAGTGCTGGGGAGGCCCGAGGTCATGAGACAGAAGCAGGTGACCCTAGCCCCTCTAACCAAAAGGAGCAGAGGTGTGCCAGTTGTAACAACTGAGTAAATACCTGTGGCCAAAGCCATGGCCAAAGCCCTACCCAGAGGGACTGAAGAGCGAGGGGCCTGTTCTAGGTCACAGTCCACAAAAGCGGTAGGCTTGCCAGGCGGGTCTGGGTCGGTGCTGTCCAAGCACCTGCAAGTGCAGCATCGGCACTGTCGCGATGCTGTCTTCTCTGTCTACCAGGCAAGGCCAAAGGAGGAACTTGAACTTTCTAATTACACTTTACTGCGCTTTATACAGTACAATATTAAATATCATGGTTCAGAATTAGGGAACTGAGGCTGTTTCCAGATATGCCTTTTACAAATGCCAGGGATTGTAACAGCAGTAATACTACCAAGGCTATAAAACTGACATAAAATCACTCAGCATATAGAAAAAACAGATACAAAAGCCACTGACTCAATTAATGTCGATAATGGTTATAAAACTGATTTTTCTAGCTCCATCACGACTTCTATATTTTTTAGTCGGCATTCTACCCTGAGGAGAAGTTTTTCCTCCTCCTACGGGTGTGTTCTATTTTCATTGTTCAGTATTTTCCAAATTTCCTATGAGTACATATTGCACACATACAGGGGAAAAGCAAGGGTTAAGACAAGAAATCTGTGTACAGAGATAGATTTTGTATTCTAATTGTGCTTCTGAGTGAGCACCACACACATCTGCATACAGTGGGCGGGGGGCACTTGGAAATCCCAGGTCGGCTGCGAAAGCATCACCCAGAACCTGCACCAGAAAACACTGGCCTGGGCGCCTGAACCCTCTAGGGACAGCAGTGGCGGAAGTGAGACTTGAGAACAAATGCAAAGCTAAGCTCGGATCCTGCCCAGCGTCTCCCGTCTACCTGCCACCTGATACCCCCTAAAGGTGGATGACACTGTTGGGACAATAACATTTTGCTGAACTCTTTCCCATACCAACCTGCAGATCTTTTTGATCCTTCTTGCTTTCCAGGTTGGGAGTTCTTGTTACGAAGTCATTCAGCATGCTGTTGAGAGACAATCAGCTTCAGGTTGAAAATGCCGCAGAAATAAAATATGTTCTAATGGAAAACACTACGTCACTGTCAATGCGGTGACACGTTACCTGAGAAGGAGAAAATATCCAGGTGGAGCCAGATTCAACTGTACAGATTCCTTCAATACTCCCAACAAGGAAGGAAAGTTCTCTTGCAAGGCTGGTACTGGGAGCCTATTTAAAAAAAAAAAAAAAAAAAAGGAAAAATATCTAACCATGAACAAACAAAATACAACATTTGTGGTTTTTTTTTTTTTTTTTTTGAGACAGAGGCTTACTCTGTTGCCACCGCTAGATGCCATGGCATCAGCCTACCTCACAGTAACCTCAAACTCCTGGGCTCAAGCAATCCTCCTGCCTCAACCTCCCGAGTACCTGGGACTGCAAGTGTGTGCCATGGGACCTGGCTAATTTCTCTATTTTTAGTAGAGACGGGGTCTCACTCTTGCTCAGACTGGTCTTGAACTCCCGAGCTAAAGTGATCCTCCCTCCTTTGCCTCCTACAGTGCTAGGATTACAGGCATGAGCCACCGTGCCCAACCTACAGCATTTGTTTATAAGCATATTTGAGATCCTGGCAGTTGGAGAGCAGAGGGGAAATAGCATACCCGACTGACCTATTTCTTCTTTTTTTATTATAATACACACAAGCTAAATTTTGGTATTCTGAAGAGCACTTCGAGTTTAGGGACCTGAAATCTTGCTGCTCACAGGTGAGATATTTCTGGACTCCTTGTCTGTAAAATAAAAGCCTTAAGCTAGATGATCGACCTTGATCTCTCAGGCCTTTCTAGCGATAATGTTCCACTTCCCCAACGTGGCTGGTAACACAGCATCACTTGTCAGAAGGTGGCAAAGCATCAGGTCAGGGCACACCCACCAGGAGCTCTCAAGCAAGCCTCACAGGGAACAAGGATTTTGAGATTACTGCTACCAAGCAAGGCAGCAAAGCACAGGTCCAAGTCCTGGTTCTCCAACCTACTACCTGCTGTGTGGCTGTGGCAGTTCCTCTCCTGCAAAAGGAGGATGATAAAAATCTCACCGGCAGCTTCCAGGAAAGCTCAGTTATCACTTAGGCCACTACAATGTACGTTCGATAGCCTAATAATACACGTTCGCTGTCCTGAAGAGGGAAGTGACCGGCTCATCTCTAACTCCCCAAGGAAGGAGCTATCGTGATGCTTGTGGGTAAAGGGGTAACAGCTGGTCTGAATTGAATCCTACACCCATGGGACTCCCGGAATGAGGACCCTCAATTTACCTTCCTGCAATTTCAGGATGTTGTGAGTGGGAATAACTGTGGAATGTTAACTGTGGAAACCAAGGAGATCATACCTGGGTGTCATAATTATTTACTGTCAAACTCCTGATGGGTATGTCAAGACATTGAGGCTTCCTGGAGAAGTGGTCTATACTCTCTTCACTCTCATTTATTGCAACAGAGAGGGTCCCACACACAGGAGGAGTCTGGGAGCTGCACCTGGGGTGCAGCCGTTGTAAGATCTGAAAAAGGCACCACTGTAAAGTGCCTTTGTCAGTGACGGAGAAAAACCTAGGGAATCCCCTTTCAGACCACCCGTCGCTATGGCTGCTTAACAAAGACAGTGAGCTCAGCCAGCCAAAGCAGAAGCCACCCATGGGAGGCACTGTCACCAAAAATAATCATTTCTCCTTTTCCTCAAAGAGGTCTTTAACACTTCCCTATTTGTGAGTTTTTAATGCAAACCTGAATCTTTTAAAATTTAATAGTCCTCACAGAAAGCTTTGCTGACATCAAATGTTCAACATACAGCATGTGGACTTCAAAATGTCAGATTAGCTCTCTGGGGAAGGAAAAGTAAAGACCATCAGGGCATTTCCACAGCTTGGGAAGAAATTAAGACAACTTTAAGAGATGTTCTGAACCAAGGCTCTCCTACAGTCAAGAAATAAAACCACGGCTGTTACTCACAGTCACTGCAATAGCATCTGTAATTTAGGAATGTTTCTGAGGGGCCCGTATTACCTTTGGATGAAAGCATAGCAAAACTGCAACACAGGAATATCCGCTAGGGGTGATTTCTGAAAATTAAAGCAAAATCGATTACTCCAAGTTGGTAGGAAATAAGGCTAAAAAGGAATTCAAATACAAAATGAAACAGATCTATATCCTAACAAGGGTATAGCAAAGGGTTTCAACCAAGGAATCTTTTGGCTATAACAACAGACATGATAGCATCCCTCGCGTACGATGAAGATAAATGTATCCCATGAGGTCCCAAAGCCTTAGTGCCCCTCTCGGTAGACGTAGACAGTGATTCCCATTCTGTTTAGCTCCTGCCCATTCCAGGCTACCAACAAGCATTCAGGGAAAATTTGACATCATAACCGAACTACCCCAAACAGAAAGTTGGGGGCCATGTTGACTCTAACAAACGCATGTGATTACCTAGGGACAAGAGACAAATACAAATTCTAACTCTTAGTTTAAGAGATTCCCTCAAGCCCAGCCCAGACAACTTCCCTAAATCCTAAGTGGCTGGAACTACTGAAAAACTGGTTCTAAAACATATATATTTTTTCCCTCCTTGCTTGTAAAAAGCTATTTGTAGTAGTGGAGCTAATTCACTCAACTAACCACAAAACGTCATTTTGTTATTTGAACTGCCAAAAACCAGTCAGCCAGATGAGATCTAGTTCCTTTTTAGTCCTGGATAGACTAGAAATGGCAGGTATTTGTAGAAATTCAAGTAATGCAAAGAAACAAAATCTAAAAGCACTTGCTGTTGGTCTGCAAAAGCTGCTGTGAGAGGACAGCTCCCCGAGCTTCTGCAGAGGCAAAGCTGGCAGGAGGCAGGGACCACTGCGTGGTGGGTCATTTCCTGACGCCTGAGGCCCGCTCAGCGCCATAAACACAAACTGGCTGAGGGTCTGACTGCCCCGCAGTGCCTTCACCCCTGCTCCTCCTTCCCAGGCCCCTCCCAGACTTTAATACTTATGTACAAGAGTGAAAGGCCACAGGATGACCACATGTTCTTGGGAGGCCTGAGGGCAGACCCCTGACAAACCACAAATGGGGTTAAGTCCTAAGCGCCCTTTCCCGTCTATTCCTTAGGCAGTTAGGTGGCTCCATGACCTGGCCTCGTGGTGTTAATTTTTAGGGTGGCTTCTCTTCTCTTTCTATACTTTTCCAACCTAGAGTATAGGTGGACTGAGGGCAGGAATTGTGTTTTCACTATTTAGGACCCCTGACTCTCAATTGCTCAATCAACAGTGGAATGACAGGATCAATGCCCTGAGGACAAGGGACGGGTGGAGCTCTCAGGGCCTGGATGCTTTGGGAGAGGGCCACCTTGAGCCCGGTGTGAGACCCTTTCAGAGCAGTTGCAAAATGGGGCGGGACCACCAAGCGGGGTGTTCTACTCCAAGGTAAGCGCATGTATAAAAACTGCTAAAGAGATTCTGTGATCAGTGTTCCTACTTTGGGGTAAAAAATGGCGTAAAAAAATTCTGACTCCAAAGTTCAGCTTTTGGTCACCATCCCCAGTTGAGATGCCCTTAAAATCTAAAACTATATTCCTTTTTGATATGATAATGACTTTTTTATTGTGGCAAGATATACATAAAATTTGTCATTTTCAAGCACACGGCTCAATGGCATTCGGTGTATTCACACTGCTGTACAACCATCACCACCACCTACCTCCAAACCTTCTCAACAGCCCAAACTGAACGTCTGTACCCATTAAACACGAACTCCCCATTCCCCCTCCCCACAGCCCCGGTAACCACCACCATTCTACTCTCTGCCTCTATGAACTTGATTGCTCTAGTCCCTCATACAGATGGAATTATACAGTTGTGATATGATACGTATATATTGGTTTTTGTCCACGGTAACTGGTTCAGAACTCCCATAGATAGTGTTTTGTGATAATGTTGGTGTGTTTTAGGGCTCAGGAAACAGAATCTCTCTCTCTCTGACTTTTTCCTTTCATCTGCCCAATTTAGGATTCTAATCTGATTGTGGGTCATACGACCCTCATTCCAGAGGGTGCTGCCCCATACCCTGGAGGAAGGGATGTTGATCAGAAAGGCCAGAGAATCTGAACAGACAGGCCTTGCTGGTTTCCCCACTCAGTCTGTTAGTATCGGAGCACACACTTTCTGTCCAATCACATTGTGACACGGTTGTCCATGCTTCAGTCATGCCTATCCAACGAAGTCTCCATAAAAGGCCCAAGGGGACAGGGTTTGGGGAGTGTCCAGGTATCTAGTGGAACACACGGAGGCTCCTAGAAGGTGGCGAACCAGGGAGGGCACGGACCTTCCCTCGTACCTCGCCCTGCGCTTCTCTTTATCTGTATCCTTAGTAATATCCTTTATAATAAACCAGTACACATATGTAACTGTTTCCCTGCATTCCATGAGCTGCTCCAGCAAATTTACCATACCCAAAGGGGGTCACAGGAACCCCAACTTGAAGCTGGTTGGTCAGAAGTCCCAGAGGCTCTAATTTGTGACTGGTGTCAGGGACTGCTCTCAGGGACTGAGCCCTCAACCTGTGGGATCTGACACTACCTGGTAGTGTGGGAACTGAACTGAAGAACAGCCAGCTGGTGTCTGCTGCAGAACTGACTGCTTGCTTTCTCGTGGGGAGAATCCCCACATATTTTGGGGTAACAGAAATCTTCTGTGTTGACTGTTGTTGTGTTGTTGACTGAGAGAAGAGGAAAAAAGCCTGAGTTGTTTTTTCAACACACAGAACAGTACTAGTCCTTTTGTGAGTGGTTTGTTTCATTCAGCGTGACGACACAGGGTTCATCCATGTGGCAGAATTTCCTCCTTTTTAAGGCTAAGTACTATCGCACTGCACATATATATCTCATTTTGTTATCCATACAGCCACTGACATATACTTGGATCGTCTCTACCTTTCGGCCATTGTAAACGACGCTGCTATGAACACTGGTGTACAAATATCTGTTCAAGTAAAACTATATTTAATAATCCTTTTTTCCATTCCACTAATTTTTCATTTATTCCTTTTTTTTTTGAGACAGAATCTCATTCTGTCACCCCCAGGTAGAGTGTAGTGGTGTCATAGCTCACTACAGCCTCAAACTCCTGGGCTCAAGCACTCCTCCTGCCTCAGCCTCCTGAGTAACTGAGACTACAGGCATGTACGATGACGTCCGGCTAATTTTTCTATTTTTAGTAGAGATGGGGTCTCGCTCTTGCTCAGGCTGGTCTTGAACTCCTTCCTTCAAGCAATCCTTCCATCTCGGCCTCCCAGAGTGCTAGGATTACAGGCGTGAGCCACTATGCCCCAGCCTGATTATTCTTACATTTTTACTAACTGTATAATTTTAAGTTATCTGATGAAAGGCAATTATTTTAAGGTTGAAATAAATCATTGGTTTCTATTAAATTAATTAAGAGCAAAACAGTTCCTACATTTCAATGAGGTCTGCTTTGGTAAAAACAAAAACCCTCTAAGGGCTTAAAAATATTAGACTACGCAGTCTGCCCTGTTTCTAATCCATTGTGATACTTGAAAAAGGCCTCTATGTGACACGGGCCCCTGTCCCTCACCTGCTACACAGAAACGAGCAGGAAACCTAGGAGGAGCTTCTCAGTTCAATGACATCCCCTGAAGCCTTCTATTTCCCTGTAGCCAGATAAAATTTCTTCTTTCTCAGAGTGTCTGGCATGAGTTATGTTCTCTGACATTTATTTTGTACTTACCCAAATTTAAACTTGTTCTTGCAGAAAATTCTCTCCTTGACCCAGCTCTAGTTAGGCTCCTTGGAGCCTCTTCTTGATAAGGCACTGACCTTGGCCTGGAAGGACTGCAACTTTCAGCACAAATTTTTGTGTGTGTGTGCTTTAACTCTTCAGCAAACACAAATGACTTTGTCCAACCCTCACACAAAGAGGCCTGAGCAAATGGTGTCAACCAGAAAAGGCTGTGTCTGCAGATGAGGACACCAGTCCCCTTAAAGTGTCTGCCCGAGGAAGCCCAAGGTTGCCAAAACAATTTACTGTTCCTGCCAACACCTGTTGATAGGCTCCAGCCTCCCCTTCTTAATAGCAGTTGTTTAGAAAAAAAAAAAGCTTATGGCCGGGCATGGTGGCTCACGCCTGTAATCCCAGCACTCTGGGAGGCCGAAGCGGTGGATCGTTTGAGCTCAGGAGTTCGAGACCAGCCTGAGCAAGAGTGAGACCCCGTCTCTACTAAAAATAGAAAGAAATGATCTGGACAACTAAAAATATATAGGAAAAATTAGCCGGGTATGGTGGTGCATGCCTGTAGTCCCAGCTACTCGGGAGGCTGAGGCAGGAAGATCGCTTGAGCCCAGGAGTTTGAGGTTGCTGTGAGCTAGGCTGATGTCATGGCACTCTAGCCCGGGCAAAAGAGTGAGACTTTGGTCTCAAAAAAAAAAAAAAGCTTACAACAATAAATACTCCCTCTGTTGCTTTTCGGTGTATGTCTCCCACAACCCAGGAATGTTTTTCTGGAGGACCTGGGAGCTCTCCCTTCGAAACACAAGAAACACGATCATTCAGAGACACCTCAGCCCCCAGCCTCTGGGGGTGGGGCAGGCGGGGCAGGAGCCTAATTCACAAGCCCGGGTGAGCAGACCCCGAAGGCCCAACCACATGCACCTACAGACTGGCCAACCCCCTTCCTGCTTTTCTGTGGTTTCCACTCCCCGGCTCCCACTGAGGCCCTGCTCCGTCCCTCCCTACTCCCCGTTCCCCCTCCTGCCATCTCTGCACAAACGGAACGCAACTGACTGCAGTAGTTACCCAGTCACCTCTGTCTTCGCCACTTTCAATTACAGCCAGACTTGTTTATCTTTGACACCTTTTAAGCTGCATGTTCCTTGAGGCAGGTGCCATCTCCTTTCTAAACATTTCATTCCACTTGGCCCACAGAAGGTGAAAGCCACGTCCCAGGCGATGTGGTCTGCAGTGGGGACTTGTGTGAGAGACAGTCTCTGACCTCAGTCAGTTCCCGCAGAGCTTAAAGAAAGGAGCACCGAAGCCTGATAGGGTCTCTCCCAAAGCACAGTAACGGCACTGCCATTTTATGACCCCAAGAACTCCTACCGGCTCTTACTAACACAGCCTCCGTTTCCCTCCCAAACACGGCTTGCGAGCAGCAGGGCTATGAAGGATGCCACCATTCGTCTGCAGGTTCCCCAGGCTCCTCACCTCGTCCCCTTTGATTTGCGGTGGCCTCTTCACCACCTCTTTCACCAGGTGCAGCAGCGTGTCGGTCTGCAGGGTGCTGAGCGCACAGATCAGGTCGACAAGGGTCAGCTGGGAAGCGCTTGCCACCGGGACGATCTGCTGAGAAAAAAATTCCTTGAAAGCTCACGGAGAGAAAATAAAAACAAAAGTGATGCACGGAAAGCATTCTGTAATAGTTGTTGCTGGAGAAGGAAATTTGTTTTAATATTTTACACAAGTATTTCCCCCACTGAACTGGGTAGAGGACTCCATTCATGGGAATAACGTATTCCGTATTGGAAACAAATTAGGAATAAAAGGTGCCGTCGATGATGGGGTGGTAGCATTGGTATGTTTCAATTTAGAAAGCGTTTTAGAAACAGACATACTTAATTTGAAGGAAATGGGCTGGCACCAAGAGATGGAACCAAAGATATGAGGACAGGAAGAAAAACAGACAAACCAGGTTCACATTAGCAGGATTTGGCAGGGAAGGCCCGTATAGGAGCCTTATTTTTGATGACAGAAGTCTGCATAATGCAGTCACAGGCACTTTGCAGAAAACCAACCAGCATCAGGTTTATTACCAGGGAAGGATCCTCAGGTGCTAAGGAGAGTGGCCTAGGGCACTAACCACTCACTCCTCTCCTTGGAGAGCAGGGGCCCGAGTCAGCCACAGAGGCTGAACACTGAGGAGAGTCCAGGAGGTGAGGCCCCTCTGAGGGAGGAAGGAGGTAGGAACCTCGGCAGTGCATGGGGGGAACAAAAGAAGAAGAATGTGATGGTTTGGTCCAAACAGGTAAACCAAGCCTGGGAGGATGGGGCTTGGTCAGTGGATAAAGAATGGGCAACCTGTAATTCTAGCAATTTGGGAGGCTGAGGTGGGGGATCACTTGAGGCCAGGAGGCTGAGACCAGCCTGGGCAACATAGCAAGACCCCATCTCTAAAAAAAAAATATATATATATATATATAAAAGAAAAATTAGCCAGGCCTGGTGGGTGTGCCTGTAGTTCCAGCTAATTGGGAGGCTGAGGCAGGAGGATGGCTTGAGGTTAGGAGTTTGAGATCGCAGTGAGCTATGATGACGCCACTGCACTCTAGCCCAGGTGACAGAGTAAGATCCTGTCTGAAAATAAAAATAAAAAATGGTGAAACTAATTCAGTAGTTTCCCATATCGGCCTCCAACATCACCTTTGTTCCATGTGACTCTTTGGTATGTCTTTGTCAGGAAGTTTAATTACTCCTTTAACTTTTTAACCCTACCTTCATCTTGCTGTGACGCTGAGCTTTCTTTTTGCTCCATACTGCTGCGACAGCCGCTGTTAACTGAACCCCTAGATGGGCTGTCAAGGGGTTTAAGAAGTCTAAAATTTTTTGTCTTATGGTCTAGAAAATAGGAAAAAAAAAGTTACTGCAGAGTAATATCAGGGCTACCATGTACTACATATTTAACCACCACCGTAAATACTGAGCAGGCACCCTGTCGTGTTAGCAGCCCAACACCCTGCCAAGGTGCTTCACTGCCGGTTGGATCCCCAGAAAAGAAGTTGGAGCCCTTCCTTGAAGGAGCTGGACACGTGACAGTGGCATGCCACGCCAGAGGGAAGGTGCCGTGAGCGGCTAAGGTGCAGAGACATCTGGCTAGCTGAGCTGATCAGGAGCCTCTAGGGAAGAGACGAATACCACGCCGCACAGTGTGAGCAGGGCAGGGGCTTGCTGGGAGCCCTGCGACGCCTTGCAGAGGCCAGTGAGCCCAGAGAAGCCAAGCAGCTGAGTGAGCGCTATGTGCATCTGGAAATCCCACGGCCCGAGCATGTCTCCAGCAGCCGAGGAAGGGCTACATTCGTTAGGAAAGCTGTTTCTCAATTTTCAGAAATAAGTACCACATACCTAATTTTATTATTTAATCGATTTAGAATAAACCTGTAACACGGCATTAGACGTCACTTCCCACCCTTCCTTTTGCTATTCATGGATTTTCTCGGTTCCCTCCACGTTCCCTGCTCTGTGAATCCTGCGGCTCTCCCAGCCTGAAACTCTACCCTAGTGACACACCTCACCCTGGGGTCTCAGCTCAGCAACTCTGCTCAGGAACGCCCCCTTCCCCATCTCCCAGACCGGCCAGGGCCTGCTCACACCCTGCATTTCTCTGAAGCACTTTTCAGCAGCATCATCTGCTGCCAGTTAATGTCTGTCTCTGGTGCGAGGGCGGGGACTCCATCTGTCTTGCCCACTGGCTTAGCGAGAGGGCCTTTGTCACATGAACGCGTTTACTAAGCACTTCCGTGTCCTCACTGCCCATGTTCATTTCAGGTTGGATGCAGAGCAGCCTGGCATGGAGCTGTCCCCATCCCCATTCTGCTCTGGTTTCTGCTCTTGAGAGACCACTGGGGGGTCCCTGGGTCCTTCAGGGAGGGCCAGGGGTTACGTGCTCAATAAGCATTAGCCACTATTGCAATTAATCTCTCTGTTAGCCCATGATATAGGATACTACCAACAGCCTCCTTCTACAGGCAAGGAAAGCAGGCTGAGAGGCTGAGTGCTATAGGAACCTACTTTAAAGAAGTTCAGGAAACCTTTTTTCCCCATTCAGCAATAAAGGTTTTCTAACCTTTTTTAGAGCAGGTTCTTGTAGCAGCTCAAAATACAGCAGAATTCCCTTCCAGGGCACCCTTGAAACCGATCGAGAGCATCTGCGCATCGTAGTATCTAAATGCAGGATGGCAGGGCTGCCAGGCACCGCACCTAAGCCCTGAGGCCACACCTGGCACCCGGGCACTCTCTCAACTATGTCAGATGTGGCAGGTAATTCTGAGCCACCACACCTGGTAACTCTGAGGATCAGAGAGCGAGTCATGTGCCTAGAGTCTGCCAAGGCAGAGACTGAAAACCGAGGGAGAGTACGGTGTGATAACTCAGAGACTCCCTGACATCTACTCTGATGGGCCTATGTTGCAAAGGCCACTAAAAGCAGAACACAGAGATGAGCTGTCTTAAAGGAAATGCTTTAGAGACTTAGGTGAGGATGGAGGTGCCCCTGCCTCAAACCTCTACAGACTATTTCTGATTAAAAAATTAAAGACAAAGGAAACACATAAGAAAATAAGCTGAAACTGCTCATGCTTCTCTGTTCCAGGTATAGGGAACCTATTCAAAATAAATCGGAGATTTCTACTTCCAACGTCTAGCTTGGGTTTCATCTGTTTGATTATTTATGTACATTCCTGTACATATCCTTTTTTGTTGTTGTTGTTGGTAAAATACAAGACCAAATGACAAAACCAGAGAAAGGCCTCTTACCTTCGTGGTTTTGAAGTAAACAGAAGAGGATCCCTTGGTGGTGCCCAGGAGATCGACGGGTCTCTTTTGAGTCTCCTCCTTCCGGAGAACATTCCAGAGCAGGGCCATGGTGTTAACAATTCGAGGCAGCTCTTCCAAAATGGCATTCCTGGCATTTCTCAGGTTGGCAGGATCACCTACGGCAGTGGTCTGAAAATTGAAACGAACATATGAGACTCGGCTGCGTCTGCGGCAGTTTCCCTTCCCACGAGGGCCGCAGAGCTGGTGGGATTAAGTCTGGGCTGTTGGACTCTCTTCTAAGCAAGGCACACACGTGGTGGTCTGGAAGCAATGTGCTTCCCTGTGCTACATTTCACCACACGGCTTTCTTTCAAAGAGAGACAGCTGTGGGCCTGAGGCTCTGAATTATTAATTTTTCCGATCATTCTGCCAAAGTGTTAGATGTACTCTAAGATTTAATCCCAGACAGGGCAGAACAACAAACAGCCAAAATGTCTTCCAACTCAGATTTTGTGAACACCATGACAGCAAGTAAAAAACATATGGAGAAAGATGACTATAAGCCTAAAACCAAACAAGTGGCTTTACATTTTAAGCCACAGGGTTACTGGTAGAACAATGGGCAAAGGGCCGAGGAAGCCCACAGGGAGAGCAATGAGAACAAAGCCACATTTACATCACTTATGCACCTACATTTTCATGCACATTTGCATCACTTGCCTTCATCTGCATACACATTTGTACCACTTACATGTATTTGCATAACTTACATATACACATTTGCATACACAATTGCATCATTTACATGCACACATTACTCACACAGATTACATATATATGTTACTTATTTGAAACAGCCATAACCCAAAGAAAACAAAACAATATGTGAACATTTTCTGGAACTCAGGGAAAAAAGCTTACCTTTTTGTTTTGGTTGCGTTGTTCCAAAAGACAAAAATGACTAATGGTGGTTAGACCTTCCAAAAGAGTCAGTGGATAATCCGGAGAAATGTTTTCCCTCTTAGAGGTTGTGCTTTGGTGAAGAAACAAGAAATTGGTTTTGAGAATTTTTAAGGATGAAGCCACAAAGGTTTTAAATTTTACATATAAATATAGAAACCCAAGAGAGATCACTATCTTAAGTAAACCTAGGCTCTCATAAAGAAATATCCTCATAATAACGTCAGCCATCTTTTGTGCTATTTTACATTCAAAGAGTCACTTTGTAAAAATGGTTTAATACGTTTTAGAATTTCTGTGAGAGTGATTCACATTTTTATTTCTGTTTTGCAAAAATAATGAAGAATAGTCAACTTGCCCCGCAACACTGAGCTAGCCTGGGTAGCTGTGCAGAATTAAAAATAAAGGATCTGAACATTTAGTTCCTGTTACTCCTCTTGGCAATGCTAAATAGGCTTCAGATCAGGTTGAAATTATCCTCTAATGGATATCCATGGCAAAATGGCCATTCATTACAAAAACTATCATTAAAGCAATAAAGATGCCGCCAAGAGCTCAACATACCTGACAGAGAGCTTCATGGATTCGCTTTCATACAGCTTGACCAGATCATCCAAGTTTTTGCAAATCTGGACAATGAAGGGCGTCACTGTCCAGCCCAGGGACTTTCCAAAGTAGGGCAACGAATGCGTGACCAAACTCACCCAGGCCGGGTGCATGCCGTAGCCGTAGGCAGGCTGCAGGCCCCTCACCACCGCGGACACCAGCAGGCCCTGGGACGTGAGCGGGTGGGGCTGCACGTACTGCAGGGCGCTGATGGCCTGCTGGAAGTTTAGGGCCTTCTGCCACTCCCGGGTCAGGTCTGGCTGGTTTTCCGCATCCTCATGGACCCGACCCAGGTGGTGCTCCAAGAGAATCAGCACCTGCAGGAGCTTGAGCAACTCGATCTGCAGTGGGTGCTCGCTCCAGATCTGGTCCTGACCCAAGTTGATGAGACTCTCCTCAAAGAGGTTGTCCTCGGGCAGTGCCCTGCCGCGGTCAGCGGTGGCCAGCCCATAGCGCTTCTGGCTCGTGTACATGGACGCCGACAGCGAGAGCAGGACAAACTCCTGCACTTTGCACCTCTGCAGCAGGTTGTGGATGAACTCCACGTTCTTCCCCTCAGAAGACTTGGCCACTGAGACCAGCTGCGTCATTATCCGAATCAAAACCTCGACGCTTTTGACCTGCACGTCCCGGTTGCCGAGGATGTCCCGGTGGGAGACCTTCAGGTAGCAAGGGTAGTAGGAGCGCAGGAAGCTCAGACAAAGGTAGGTGAGGAGCTCGAGGAGCAGGGAGTGGGGGCACATGTGGGGGGCCTGGGTCTGGAGCTTTCCATAGAAGCTCTGGCCAATGAGGGCCTCCTGGTGGCGAGCAAGGAGGTTGGAGATGAGATTGAGGTGCGCGGTGGAGCTGGTGTCCATGCTGGTCTTGGACACGGCCTCGATGAACTCCTTAGGGTTAGTTTTGAGCACGGCCTCTAACACCGAGAAGGCGTAGAGAACCCGCCGAGAGTCGTAGGGCTGCAGGTAGAGCAGGATGTGCTTGAACAAGGCCTCGATGGCCTCCTGCCTTTCCTGCCGCTGCTTCAGCAGCCGGGACGTGGTGAGGGCCTGGAGCTCCAAGTCGGCCTCCTCGTCGCTGGAGAACGACTCTGAAGCCTGGGTCTTGTCCGAGTCCACCCGCGCCAGGCTTAACTTGGCGCTGGACTTGAAGCTTTCTGACTGGAGGGCCGCCAGCAAGGCCGAGCGCTTGGGGTGTGCCCGGCCCCCCAGGGGGACGGGTGCACAGCAGTTCTCCTCGTTGCTCAGCTCCTGCGGGTCGTGCGAGGGGGACGAAAAGGAGGACGTGTTCTCGCTGTCCGTGTGGCCAGAGCTCGTGTCCGCAGACTCAGTGTGCTCACTGCTGTCCGGGCCGCCGTGGGCCGTCCTGTCCGGAAGGTCCACGTAGTAGGGCAGGTCCTCGTCGCTCAGCTCGCCTCTCGGAGGGCACTTCTCGGGCTCCTTCTCCACCTCGGCCCACATGGCTTCGCGGTCTACCGTGGTGACCTGGCTCAGGGGCAGGTGCTCCTCGGAGCTGCCTTCTTGAGGCTCAGACACCCCACACGTCTCCTTGAAAGAAGTTTTCTTCCTGTTAAACCAACGATGCAAGTCCTCTGAAAATTACAAAATGACAAATGACTCTAGAGCAGAAGGGTTATTTAGCTATCATAAATTAACTCTAGGGCGATCTTTGTCTTAAGGGCAGACAGAAAGATCAATAGCCATAAAAATCCCCTCATGAAACCACACCGCCAGAGTCTAGATTACATTAGGGACAAAAGGCCGACAAAGGAAAGTGAATGGGATTTTTAGAATGTTCAGGGATAGGATAATTTAGTTACATTGCCATAGAAAATTTAAGTATCACAACTTTTTTACGAAGGCGATTTAAAAAAGAATACATATTGTTTTGTCCCAGGAAGTCCCTTTCAAGAAATGCATCCTACAGAGATGTTAGCAGAAGGCTTTTAAAGCCTTAAGGACGAGGGTGTTCATGGAGATGTCATGCGCAAAGCAAATGGGAGAGCCACGTGAAGGGGCTGATGGGACCCATCAGGTACACGCATGCCATGGACTGCTGCTCAGGTTTGTGTGTACTGACACGGAGTGATGTGTAGGATACATTAAGTTAAAGAAAAAATCGAGCTGCACAATAGTATGTACAGAATGAGCCCAACTAGGGGAGAGTACCTGTAATACACAGCTATGATAAAAGTCTGCAAGACTGTCCGCCAAACCATGAACAGTACTCAGGGCTGTCAACTGGCATTACAAGGGACTTCCGCTTATGTTTTTTTATGTTCTTATTCCCATTTTAAAAATAAGCATGTTAGTACTTCTATAATCAGAAAATACACAATGCTTTTAAATATTCAAGTCTCTTTCAAAAGAACTGAAACAGGTCATTGACCACTGCCTAGAAAACAAAAAAAGTGAAAGCCAAAAGTCTTTGCTATTGCCAAATTTTTTTTTTGGAGATGGGGTCTCATTCTTGCCTGGACTAGAGTGCAGTGAAGTCACCATAGCTCACAATCTCAAACTCCTGGGCTCAAGGGATCCTCCTGCCTCAGCCTGCGGAGTAGCTGAGACTACAGGTGCATGCCAACACGCCCAGCTACATTGCCAAACATTTTTAATATGCAGCTTTCAACAAACCTATGCCATGAACACTGAACAAAATCAGGAAAGGAAGAAGAATAAGATATCAGAAATCCATGAGCTGCTTTAAGTGCACAGTAATATTTTAAAAATAGGTTTCCACAGGATCACAGAAGTCAGGCTGGGTAAGCAGCATACTTCTCGTTTCTTCCAGGGAAAGAAAATGGCAGAGCAAAGACGTTCTCTCACATTTGGAGGTGGCAGACTGTTCTTCCTGGGGTCCGCAGAAAACACAGATTAGAGGAAGCAGCAAGGCAGTGCTGGGAGATTTTGAAAGCCCAATGAAGTGTGGAGTTAGAGCTCTGTTCTTAAAACAGACACAGGAAAACTAGGAAATTTAGTCGCCATGAACAGTAGCCAAACTTTTAACAAGGTGCTTAGTTTATGCTTCGAGTTTTACTTTCTTACACAGTAGAATACTAAAATGATTCCTCTTTGAGAAGGCAGCCAGCTTCCCCTTCCAAAGGAACTCTAGAGGCTACAGGCTTAGGCCAGGAATCCTGCAGAGAGAGGAAGCCGTTTCACATATCTGTGCTTGCTTAGCTGTGGGGCTGCTGTCCTCTATTAGACAAGACCGAGATGAAGAGAATATTTACAACCCAGTGGGCTAAACAAACTAACTCAGAGCTTGTAAACCATCGCTTAGAAAATTGCAAGTCATAAAATACAACTGTTGTAGGAAGTAATGTTATTAATAGTTCATCAACTGCATTAGGTATTAATCATTAAGGTTTAATAGACTTGTTGAATTTATTAAGTTTTTCTTTTCTTTCCTTATTACTACCTATATTCTTTTAAATTTGTGTTAAAAATGCCTCTGGAAGTTCTCTGAACTGAAGGTTCTTCTTGCATTTCTAATAGTCCAATTAACAGGATTTTATAGTTGAAAAGAACCTTAGAGCACAGACAGAAAAGAAACCACTTACCTTGTAGTTGAGGGTTCATGAATATAAGTTATTTTTATAAATAAAGTACAACTGACCAGATTACATACAAATTGTGACATTTTCAGTCATTCATACCTGGAGGCCACCTCAACTATCCCATCCCTAGGTCTGGGCAGCGGATCTGGATAGAAGTGCTAGCCTTGAAAACCCAAACTTAACAACTTCATACCAGATGTCCAGCTTGGGAGACATTTGGCCAGATGCTCTGTTATGCTCTCCTTTAATTTAGACACACCTGAATTGTTTTCTCTAGCAAAAGAATTCAGAATTACCTATTTTTATTGGAACATGGGTTACTAAAATTAAAAAAAATTTAATTGACAAATAATAATTGTATATATTTATGGGGTACAATGTGATGTTTTGATATACATACATTTTACAGAGTGATTAAATCAAGCTAATTAATATATCCCTCACCTCAATTATCATTTTATTGTGGTGATGTTAAAATCTATGCTCGCATCCTGGGAACTCTAATATTGAGGCTGATCCTCATAAATTTTCTGATTCATTTCATCCTTCCTAGAGGCCACCAAGCTTCAAATGGTCCCACGTTCTCTATCAGCTCTAGTGCCTACCTCTTCCTCGCACCTACAGCTACAGCCGTCTACCAAGGACATGTACCAAGGACCCCTGGAGACTCCCCTGGAGAACCTGAAAGAGGCCACTCTTTTATCACCGCCACTCAGCAGGAAGCAGAAAGATGAGTTCACGTCCCTACCAATTCTAGAGTAGAGAGTGGGGAAAGGTTAGGTAGATAGTGATGGATTCCAGCTCTCACAGGGACAAAGGTGGGCATCTAACCTTGGTGCTGCCTCGAGCAACTGCCCCACCTGGGAAGAAAGACAAGGATGGGCACCCCCTCTTAGTGCTGCTCTAACCTTAATCCTGCCCTGAGCAACTGCCACACCTGGGAGAAGGAGGAACCCCCTGCTCATGTGCAAAAGAATTCAGGGAATCCCCCAGCCCAGGCAGCCCAGGTGCAATAGGGTCTGGAAAGTGACCTAGAGTAACCTAAGGCAATTATCATGTCATTAACTGTCCATCAAAGTGGTTTAGTGATGGCATCTGAACCACGAGAAGGATCCAATCCAGATACTATAAAACAGGACCACAGACCATTACCAGGGCCTCTTATTACGAAAAGGGTCTGTTTGTAGTCTGTGGTGAAAGTACTTTGTTCTTGCTCTGTACACCTATCTTGTCCTTCCTCAATAAACTTCGTTTCATGCTTACAAAAAAAAATCTACTCTCACAGAAGTAGAGAGTAGAATGATGGTTACTAGAGGCCGGGGGTGGGGAAGAGATGTTGGTCAATGGATACAAAGGTTCAGTTAGACAGGAGGAATGTTTTCGTGTCTATTTCAGAGCATGGTGACCATATAATAACAATGTACTGTATATTTCAAAATTTTCCTTTTTTATAACCAAAAAATTTGGTTTTTCAGTGAAAACAGCAAAATCATTACTGAGTAGTTTTACATGCTCGATCACCGGTCCTTAAATTTTCAAAGTCCCCTCAATTTACAAAATACTTTTCCGCCATTGGAATCTAACAAAGCCACCTAGTGGGTCTAAGTCCCTTCACTGTCACGACAGGCAGTTGAGGGCCAGTCCACTGTGTCCCTTACTTTGTCCCTCACCCGGGGCCCTGCGCAGGCTGCTCACCGGCTGAGTTCTCCTGCTTGAGGCAGTGGATGGAGGTTCTCTGGGTTTTGGGCTGGAGAAGGAGCAGGAGCACGGGTTCAAGGATGCGTGCCACGTCCCCAAGGGAGAGTGCACGCACCAGCCAGCCCTGGGCCGCCGCACTGATGGCACCGTCTGCACAGGCCAGGCTGTCCAGCACGACGAATAGGGACCTGTAGGTGGGAACCGCACCACTGAGTCCACGCCAGACGCCCCAGTGTGCCAGGCCCTGTGGCAGACATTTGGGCACATGTTGTCGAACAACACAGACGACCCAGGGAGCATCAGCCAAGCTGGACTCACAGGCCCCAGTAGGTGAGGCCAAGGAGGACACAACCTCAGTGTTATGCTGCCTGGGCTCACACGGGGAGTTTCAGAGACACAGTAGGGCACTTGGGAAAAACAACGAGTAGAATGTACCCGCAATAAAATTCCCACCTTAAGCATGTAATGATGGGACAAGCACATACACGCAGTGTAGTTACCACCCAAGCAAGGCCTAGGCCATTCGCATCTCGCTACAAAGCCCCTCATGGGGGGCGTGTTGTACAAGCCCCACTGGTGATTCTGGAGCGTGGTGGGCTTTGGGCTTCCTCATGCCACCACCAACCTAAGAAAATTTCTAGCGTGTCTTCACGTGTTCCCAGATGAAATTCTCTTAGAGAATCTGGGAACCATTTGCTGCACACCGCAGGGCTCGCGGTTACGTCAGGGTCATGTTTCAGGTTTTCAATCACACACGCCCCTCCCCAGTGCTGAGCAGCAAACTCTGCCCTGCCTCCTTTTGCATTGAGGGCAAATCGCAATGAACCTCACCGATCAAAGGAGCGATTGTGAGATGTCACTCGACTGCCTTGGATCTCTCTTGTCAGGTGCCAGATCACGGAAAATCTAAACAGAGCTTCCAACCTGGTTCCCTTGATTAGGAAATAAACAGGAGAGAGGAACTTGGTTTTGTCACCGAACACTGTCTTCAGCCGCAGAGAACTGTGTTTCAATACCAGATGAAAGATGTCAGCAGAACTGACAGCAACCACGGCAAAGATGCTGTATGTCCACCTGCTGGACGTGGCCAGAAGGAAAGGAAGACCCGTGCCCTCTCTCTGCTTGCTCACTGTGACACAGATGCACGCTTCGTAATGTGCATGTTCAGGGCTCTGCCTTGGTCACAGGTGTCCAGGGTCACACCTGAGGCCTGTGGCCTAAGGAAAGTACTAAAGGACACGGCTTCCTTGTGCCCCTTGGAAGTGTCAGGCCCAAGTGTCTTAAAGAACAGCCACACACTAGACTGCAAAGGAAGCCAGGGACAATAAATTCTCAGTAAATTCTTAAAGGGACAATGTATTGCCTATTTTGCCAATAGCTCCAAAAGCCCTGCAAGTATTTACAGGGAGTTTGTGCATATTTCCCCAATGAGCCTTAATATGGACACAGACCACATGTATAGGTCTCTAAAGGGGATGCCTAAAATCCTGTCACACCTCAGCTCACTGATCAGGATGTCCACTGAGCCACAGAAAGACTTTAGTTGGATGGATGCAAGTCTGCCTTGGGCATGTAAAGCAGTGGGCTAGCCCAGCAGTCAGGGTCGCTGCGGGGTGGAGGTGAGGGGCTGAGAAGACTCACCTTGTCAGGGTCCAGGAGGGTGTGGCAGATGATGTCCTCACAGATGTTGGCCGTCGGGGCCAGGCAGTGCAGCCGGTAGAACAGTTCTACACAGGTGACGTGATGTTCCCGCGTCTCCTTGTTCAGCTGGTTCCAGAGCACACGAGCCACCCTCTGGGCCAAGGAAAAGGCAGGCAGGGACGATGTCAACACAGCCGACACCTGCTTCTCTACTCCTCACTCAGTTCAGTCCCCAGCCCTGATGGCCTGGCTTTTACCTGTATTTGCTATGCAAGAGTCCTTCACAGCCAGAGACACATTGCCAACAAAACAAAGCAAAAAAACCCACCCAAAGTCATCCAAGCAATGTTACGGGTTAAATTTGGAGATTTCCGACTGCCTAAGAACACTGCAGCTCTTGCCTAGACCGTAACATTACTTTCAGAAAGAGAACTGACCGGAAACTGGCCCCGACAGGTTGAAGCATTTTTTCGACAAGCACGCACCTGGTCTCACCCAGGGCAGGTGCTGGGAATACACAGATATGCCCTTTGGGCAATATGGTGGATGGGCAGTGTACCATAACAGGTGGAAATTATTTAACAACTCAAAACAACTACTTAGAGTCTCTGGAAATTATTCGAAGGGCATTCAAGAAATAAAGGAATGTTTATTCAAGAGAATCTACTAAACTTTGGTAAGAGCAGCAAGATGACCTACTGCTGATCCCCAGCTCAGCTTGCTGGAAACTCCACTACCCACTTTGGCGGGTACGGCCAAGACAGTGGGGTGTGCTCTTCCCCCAGCTTCCCGTCAAGGGCTTTCACATCTCCTGGGAGGGGCAGGCCACCAGCCTGTCCTCTTCCCACTCCTCTGCTCTGAGTTGCAGAGGTTAAACCCAGGTGAGTACAGCGGAGGAGTCAAGGGCTCTCTGCCTCCACTCAGCCCCTGCTCTTAGGCAGAGGCTCTACCCAGGCAGGACAGGCCAAGAGTCCTGGGGCCCCATCTGCCCTCACCATAGCCTGCCTGTAGGGTGAAGTCACGTGCTGGGAGAGGCAAGCTCTGAAGACCAGAAGCTACTGCCCCTGCCCAGGGCCCTGCAGGGATATCACTCCAAGAGAAGCCGGCTACTGTCCCTATCCCCAGCTCTTCCTGAGCAAATGAGTTCAGAGATTTTGCTCAGGGGCAGATGTTTTAAGGGAAATTCATTTGTATAGGCCATAGGTTTCTTAGGTCAAACTAAAATAATTTCAGGCGCATCTTCAGCTGGCCTTCTGGGGAGGCATAAGTCAACACACTTATGTAACAAGGTGTTATCTCCTATGTGAATGCATGTGATCACGCTTTACCACGGCATGTTGCCACTGTTGTTCTGAGCCATACATAAGTGCTCACCATGTTCTCAGTCATGTTCTCGGCCATGCTCTTGCCATAGCTGCATCCCACCGACAATAAAGAACATGTCTCATCTGCCTGCTACCACCCATTTCTTCTTTCAACTCCCAACTCCCGGAAGCCTGCTCTGGTGCACTCGCTAGCCACAGAGCCCACTCTGACAGGTGTAGATCAGAAGAACAAAGCATCCCATAACTTTCCCTAAGAGAACTGAATTTGTTTGGAACAGAGATGGGCAAGTTCAGGCCTAAAAGTGCTCTCAAAAGCAACGGAAATTTTGGTTGTGAGCAATTAAGAGAAGGCTGGTAGCTCTACAACACCAAGTTAAACCAGAGGCCAGCCTGTGTCCCAGAAAGAACTAGAGAAAGAGACAGTTATAAAGAACCCTCTTGGGTCAGAACAAATCTCAAATACTGGCCTCAAAAACTACCCATGCAAAGGAGTGCACATTTAATTGTATCAGACTGTGGAGCAACTCATACCCCAGGGCACTGTTGAAAACCACAGAGCAATCAACCAGCAATTAGCTAATAGATTAGGTCGCTGTTAAGACACCATCATCTCAGGGTAACTGTACATTCCCAAGGCTGTACCCTTTGAGGAACAACACCAAAGGCTTCACTCACACATCAGGGGAAACGGACTTCACAAAAATAGTCTAGCCAAGTCAATAAATAAATAACTAAGCAAAGACAAAAATAAGCCCTGGTGGGAGGTAGGGAGTGTCAGAATACAAAGTTGCTACAATATATTAAATACTATCTAAAATGTCTGGTCTTCAACAAAAATTATAAGACATGCAAAGAAACAAAGTATTATGTAGACACAGAAAAAAATGCAGACAACAGAAGCTGTTTGTGAGAGCAACAAGACATTAGATTTAAAATGCAAAGACATCAGAGCAGCCATTATAAATATGTTCAAATAGCTAAAGGAAACTATGTCTAAAGAAGAAAGGTACGGTGACAGTGTCTCATCAAATAGACATTATGAGTAAGTAGGCAGAAATTATTTTTAGAAAAGAACCAAGGCTGGGCTCAGTGGTTCACCTGTAATCCACTTTGGAAGGCTGAGGTGGGAGGATCACCTGAGCCCAGGAGTTTGAAACCAGCCTGGGCAACATAGTGAGAGCCTAAAAAAAAAAATTAGCTGAGTATGGTGGTGCACACCTATAGTCTCAGCTACTGGGGAGGCTGAGCTGGGAGGATCCCATGAGCCCAGGAGTTCGAAGCCACAGTGAGTTATGATGACCCCTCTATTGCACTCCAGCCTGGGCAACAGAGTAAGACCCTGTCTCTTAAAAAAAAAAAAAAAAAAACCAAAAAAAAAAAAACAACAAAAACAAGAATCAAATGGAAATTGTGGAGTTGGAAAGTACAATGATTGAAATGAAAAACTCACTGTAGGAAACTCAACGGTACATTTGAAGTGGCAGAAGAAAGAATCAGTGAAGAAGATTCGATCAACAGAAATTATGGAATCTAAAAAATAGAAAAGATACAAGAAATGAAGAAAAATAAACAGATCCTTAGAGAAATGTGGGGCACAATTAAATGCACCAGCATACACACAATGGGAGTGCTGGGAGAGAAGAGAAAGGAGCAAGAAACATATTTGAAGAAATAATGGCTGAAAACCTCCCAAATTTGATGAAAAACATTAGTCCACAGATCTAGGAAGCTCAATGAATTACAAGTAGGATAACTGCAAAGAGATCCACACCCAGAAACCTCACAGTAAAATTCTAAAGGACAAATACAAAGAGGAAATCTTGAAAGCGGCAAGAGAAAAGTGACAATCGTTTACTAAGGGACTCCGATAAGATGAGCAAATGACTTCTCATGGGACATAGCAGAGGCCAGAAGCCAGTGGATGACATTCAGATGGTTAATTCAAATGTAAGTTCATGCAAACATTTACATAAACATTAGTTATAGGTTATTAAACAAGTGGTGCTTTACTTAAATATTTTATATTCAAGTATATTTATTTTTATACTCAAAGTACTGAAAGAAAAAAAAAACCTGTCAACCAAAAATCTCATATCCAGGAAAACTATTTTTCAAAAAATAAAGACATTCTCAGATAAATAAAAACTGAGAACATCTGTTGCCAGCAAACTCACCTTTTAAGGAATATTAAAGGAAGTTCTTCAGGGTGAAAACAATTGATCCCAGTTATTTGAATCCATATTTTTTAAAAAAGAGCACTGGTGAAGGTAATTGTGTGATTATAAAAAGACATCATAAATGCATATTTCTTCTCTTTCTTCTTTCAACCAATTTAAAAAAAAACAGTTGTGTAAAACAGTAGGTACATAATGTATTGCTAGGTCTACATTATATAGAAATATATTTGACAATAACAATATAAACAAGGTGGGTGAGAGCAAAGGTATGCAGGAATAAGGAAACAGCAACAGATGCTAATTCAAATCCACAAAGAGCCAGAAACAGTAAACAGGAAGGTTAATATAACAAACTCTCCCCATGTATTGGTTTTCCTTTATTCTCCTAACCACCTATCCTCTCTAAAAGATATAAAATTATATAGCTTAAAAATTATGACAACATATTACTGGGTTTGCAACATACATAGATACAATCCACATAACAATAATAGCACTAAAAGGGGAAGAAAAACAGAGCTATCCAGGAGCGATGTTTATCTTATTGGAATTAAGTCTGTATAAAACAGAAGTAGAGTCTGATAAAATGTGTCTAACAAAACACTATATACCTATTATTTTACACAACTGTTTTTTTAAATCAGTTGAAAGAAGAAAGAGAAGAAATATGGCAAGCCCTAGAACAATCAGTAAGAAAGTAGCTCAAAAATATTTAAAAAATCATTAAAGGAATTAAAATATTACACTGGAAAATATTTACTTAATGAAAAAGAATGTAGTATAAGAAGAATAGATGAAAAAAGACATGAGATATAGAAAACAATAAGTAAAATGGCACGATGCTGTGAATATAGTAAAAACTACTGAATTTTACACTTTCAATGGGTGAGTTATATAGTATATGAATTATATCTCCAGAAAGCTATTTAAAAAAAAAAAAAACCAAGCTGAGAGGTCACCTTAGTTAAATGACTTTTTGGAGAAGAGCTCATCTCAATAGGTAAAAAGCTGCCTATTACTTTGAGAACCTTTTTTTTTTTTTCTTTTTTTGAGACAGTGTCTTGCTCTGTTGTCCTGGCTAGAGTGCCGTGTCATCAGCCCAGCTCACAGCAACCTCAAACTCCTGGGCTCAAGCAATCTTCCTACCTCAGCCTCCCAAGTAGCTGGGACTACAGGAATGTGCGACCACACCTGGCTAATTTTTTCTATTTTTAGTAGAGACAGGGTCTCACTTTTGCTCAGGCTGGTCTCGAACTCCTGACCTTAAGCAATCCTCTCGCCTCAGTCTCCCAGAGTGCTAGGATTATAGGTGTGAACTATCTTGCGTGGCCTTGAATGCCTTTTGAGGAGAGGCTGCAAGACCTAAAAGGATGGCTTGGCCTCAGTATGGCATTCACACACAAGCAACTTTAGGATGTCTAATAAAGCCCTTAGTGCTTCAGGCTTTTCAGGTGTCTGCTGCCCCTTCTACCTGCAGGGAAAATTTGTACCATCTTCTGTCTATGCCATATGACCTCTTACCCTTTGACCCCCATCACTGCCATGGAGGACTGGACAAGCAGAAGGCACCTGATCCCAGGGAGTCTCACTGAGAGACTGTTTAATAATCTTGCCTATCTAGTTCAGCATTACAAGGAAGAGATGCAGGCTACGGGAACCAAGCTTGAGGGTCCCGGGGCAGACTGAAGGCCAGGGTAATGACCAAAAGTCAGCTGGGTGAGCCCAGGTGGGCAGAGGGCAGATGTGCAGAGCAAGTTCTCCAGGCAGAGAGCAGCCACAGGAGCTCACAGCTTCCCAGGCAAGACCCCATGAGACCCGGCTGCATTCCACACCCACCTTTGACTTCCGTGGGCTCTACTTTATACTAAACTTCACTTGTGCTCACAAGCTAGCTGGAATAGCTTTCAGGTGCTTGCAATTAAATGAGCTGTACAACTGACAACTTTAAACTATTTTCTTACTTTGTCTCCAAGAAGTACGGACAACACCAAAACCTCAAAGCCTTTACCCTTACAAATTAGGGCACAGTCTCTTTCTCTTAATTATTAGATAATTGTACAATGTTATGTGTGAAGTCCAGTCAGCCTAAACTGAACACGACTATTTGCTGAGTGCAGTTGTGCCGGGAGCCTGGGACACAGAGATGGGCGAGGCAGTCTCAGGTCTCCAGCTGCCCTGCAGTTGCCACCGGAGCAGCCGTATTTCTTATCACAGTCTTAGGAACTTAGGAACGACTTCAAATAAATGGTCTGGAAACAGGGTCCTGCCCACCCTCTTCCTGGTGCAAAATACCTGATAGAAGTTTGTTTTCTCTGCAACGACTTTCAATATCCCTGGAGCAATGGGAGGAACAGTCACCATCTGCAGCTTGCCAAAAAATGGGTTGTGTCCAGAGCTTTTATAGCGTTTCATCTTGTCTTCGATGACAAGTGCGAGGGACTGGGAATGGTTTATCACTTCCAGCAGAGTGGAAATGGCCACATTCTGGAGGTAGCAGTCCGTTGCACAGCAGCAAATGGTCATAAGGGATTTCAGCCAAGATGGGAAACCGGAATCGTTGGCTCCTGAAAGGAAGCCAGCCAGAGAGGCAGAAACAAAACCACGTCAGGATGGCTCCCAGTTGGCAGACTCCACAGCACCCAAATCGGGGAAGTTACTTGAGAAAGTCACCTGGACAGCAGTGTGCTAACCTTCTGGTGGTGACACTTATTTGGAAATAAGGTCTTTACAGATGTCATCAAGTTAAGATGAGGCCATCAGGGTGAGCCCTGATCCTGGTGTCCTTATAGGAGGAAAATGCCCCATGGAGGCAGAGACACACAGGAGACAGCATGTGAAGGCAGGACGGGACGGGACGGACGCAGCCGTAAGCCAAGGAACACGAGGGACTGCGGCCGCCACCAGAGGTTAGGAAGAGGCAAGGAAGTATTATTCTACCCAGAGTCTTAGGGCAGGCATGGCCCTGTTGACACGTTGGTCTCAGACCTATGGCCTCTAGAGCTGTGATATGATAAATATATGTAGTTTAATCACTTAGTTTATGGTATTTTGATAGGGTAGCCCTAGCAAACCAGTACATAAATCTTTAACAACAGGTATCATGAAATAGTCTATTTACTATTACTGAGCATTTTTTATGTTCTAGATCTTCTAATGGGCTGTGCTGGACACTCAAACTTTAAAAATACAGACCCAGCCCTTGCCAACTTGCCATGTAGCGAGATGCGAGTCAAAAATATACACACCTCATTACAAAATAAAGAAGAAAACAAATACACCCAACAGTCTCTTCCTGGCTGACAAATGTTAGCTAGTCTGTAAGTACAGGCTGAGTATCCCTAATGCAAAATCCAAAATCCCAAACTTTTTGAGAACCAACATGATGCTCCAAAGGAAATGCTCATTGGAACACTTCAGATTTTAGATTTTTAGACTAAGGATGCTGAACCAGTAAGTATTAATATAATGCGAATATTTCAAATTCTGAAAAAATCTGAAATCCGAAATACTTCTGGTCCCAAGCATTTTGGATAAGGGATACTTAACCCGTATCAGTCATCTCAGTAATATGTTTCCCAAAGTGAACTGTAGTGGGGCCGTGTTCTCACCCGGAAGCTGGAAGAGCGTTTCATAGAGCTGCTCGGTCTCCTCCTCGGATAGGTAGATGGGGAAGGTGGCGCAGTCCAGCAGCAGGTGGCAGGCAGCAGCAAAGGCCTCCCTGCAGTCCTTCCCAGAGCCCCCCAGGTCAATGACCACCTGGTCAACGTCCCATTCTTCCCCCTTTTTTCTGCCAGGGCTATTGGGCAAAGAGGATGGTGACTCTGAACTTTTTGTCTTAAATGGAGACCCTCGTGCTGTGAACAAGTCTGAAAGTATCTGCTTAAACTGGGGCACGGTGATGGGCTTGGCCTCCCACGAGTTCTTCCTGCTGGAGTTCTCCACAGCCAGGCTCTGTGTCCCACCCTTATCCCTCTTCCCCGCAGGCTCTTCAGACTTCCTTTCCTCTCCAGACGCCATGAGCTGTTCTCCAAAAATGTTCTTGCTGGCAAAGTTGGCAATTAGCTCTTGGATGCAAAGAAACGTCCTCTGCATGATCCCACCCTTCTTCCAAACGTCGTCTCTTTCAGGAGAAACTCGAGGAACCCTCAAGTGTTCAGAGAGCTCTGGCGAGGAGGCACTGAGCCCAATCCCACTGTCCTCGGATTTCAGTGGGAGGAAGGAAGTGTCTTCATCACTGGGAATCACTACCTTTGTTTCCAAAATTATTTTGCCATTTTCACCTTTAACTGGACTCTGCAAAACATAAAAAAAATGCATTTTATGCATCTCTTAAGACCAAGGGATTCAAGTGTCAGCTGAATCAGGTAAACCATGAATGCATTTCGAACCTGTCTGTCAAAATCATAACTCTCTAGACCAAGAGAATCCCTGTGTAGATGTGTGATGACATTCAGAGGGCACGTGAAGCGGGGAAGGATAGTGGTGTGGCCCAGAGAAGAGGCTGGTGTGTTGACGTGCGCCGTGGCAGGCTGGATCCTGAGCCTACTTTGTCTTATTCATTTGGATCCTGTGGGGTTCAAAAAAGTTGTTTAAAACCTGTTTTTGCCAAATTTCAAAATATGAATGAGGAAACTGAGCTGCAGGTAAAATATAGGCATGAAGAAATAAGTAAGAGGAGAAAGCTAGAACAGTCTGCTCAAAAATACCTATGTATGCATCTATGCGCGCGCGCGCACACTCACACACACGCATGCATATGGTGGCTTTCCAAAGTGAGGACACTTCAAGCTTCAATGGATCAACCTTTTCTCTTCTCCTATACTGTTACTTAGATAATATTACATTAAATTTGATAATTTTTTTTTTTAAGAGATGGGGTCTCGCTCTGTCACCCAAGCTGGAGTGCAGTCATATGATCATAGCTCACTGTAGCCTCGAACTCCTGGGCTCAAGTGATGCTCCTGCTTCAGCCTCCCAAGGAGCTGGGACTACAGGCGCAAACCACCTCATCCAGCTAATTTTTCTTTTTTCTGTAGAGATGGGGTTGCCCTGGCTGGTCTAGAACTTTTGGCCTCAAGTAATCCTCCCACCTCCGCCTCCCAAGTCCCTGGGATTACAGGCATGAGCCACTGCACCCAGCTAAATCTGAAACCCTTTAGCATTGAAAATATTAATACCATGCTCTGAAGGGAAGAATAAGAAGGGAACATGCAATTTTGAAACATATTCTTACTCATATTTGTATACTATACATGCTTAAGATTCATATCTTAAATCATTTTTAGGATATTTTTTCCCAATAACTAGAGCAGCTAGGAAAAAAAAGAGAACTTCTAATTTGAAATAACAGTCTGTAATTAGTTTGTAAATTGAGATTCAACTCCCATCAGAAGATCATTTATCTCCAAATACCAACTGATGTACACAGCGCTCTCGCTCTCGCTCTCTCTCTCTCAGAATGCCTCACTTTGTAGTCTGCTCACACACCCGTTTGCCATTGCACTGAACTAATTTAAAGGGAAAAATTTTCAAATTTATAAATAAAATACAAAATAGGAAATATGGACACAGAGACAGACACGCTTCAACAAGCCAAAGAACACAGGGAAACTCTTTGTGGGACTATCACTGCTAGTCTTTTTGGAAGACAATTTGGCAACATCTCTCACAGTTTGAAGGCAGCATGCATGTCTTTTGACTGTAACTCACTGCTGGGAATTTATCCCCCAGAGACACTAGTCCCATGGACAAGTTGTATGAGGATGCTGACTGCAGCACTGTTTTTAACAGTGAAAAATTGGAAATAACCTAAATAATTAGGGGAATAGTTGAAGAAACTATAAATCTATATAATAGCCCATTATGTAGAAGGTAAAAAAGAATAAGATACCTTTATGTATACCGCTATGCAAAGATGTCCCTAAAATATTGTTTGAATGAAAACTGAAGCAAATCAGAGAACAGTGTATACAATGGGTTGAACTGTGCTCCGCCAAAAGAGACTGAAGTCCTAACCCCAGTACCCACGAATGTGACTTTATTTGAAGACAGAGTCTTTGTAGATGATCAAGTTAAGATGAGGTCACTAGGGTGGGCCCTACTCCCACAGGACTGGCGTCCTTATAAAAAGGGGAAATCTGGACACAGAGACAGACACACTTTAACAAGCCAAAGAACGCCAGAGATCGCCAGCCAACCAACAGAAGCTACGAGAGATGTCTGGAACAGATTATTTTTCCCTAGCACACGGAGGAGGAACCAACCCTGCTGACATCTTCATCTCAGACTCTGGCCTCTAGAATTGTGAGAAAAAATTGATTTGTGTTGTTTAAGCCACCCAGTCTGTGGTATTTTGCTATGTAAAGCCTTCCAAATTAATCCAGGATCTCATTTATATTTTAAATAACCAAAATCACATGCATACAAACATACACATAAGCTAGCTATCTCTCTCCATTAACTGTAGTAATGTAGCCATTAACTGTATCTAGCCATCAACTATAGTTAGGTAGCAGGGAAGTGGCAAGGGAGCAGGTGAAGTAGAAGAGGTTAACAGCTATGCTAAAACCCTTTAAAGTGTGTGAGGATTTTACAAGCATATTTGACTTATCACCCACATATCTTCTCATCTTTATTCCCATCCTAACCAACACTAATTTCTTTCTGTTTCCAGGAAGGCATAAGCCGCCTTCTGCCCAGAGAACTATTTCTGTTCCTTGGAGCACATACCGAGGTTCCACTTGCAGACTCTGTGTCTAGGTAGGAAGGCGGCATTTGGACTTTGCTGAGCACCTTGAAACACGTCTTCAAGGCCTGAGTGAGTTCAGGTAAACTTAAGGCCTCCATTTCCTCAGCAAGAGGCTGCACCAGGCAGCTGAGTACCTGCGGAAGATACTGGGTTTGCACCTCCGAGTAAAGTTCCTGTGAAATAAAAACACGAGTTTAACCCACATGTCAGTTGTAAATCATTGTAAATCAAAAAACAATGCCCCTCAAAATGCCATCTTAAAAAATTTAATTTTTTCCCTTTTTTTGTAGAGATAGGATTTTGCTCTATCACACTGGCTAGAGTACAGTGACATCATCCTAGCTCACTGCAGCCCCTCCAACCCCTGGTCTCAAGCGATCCTCCTGTTTCAGCCTCCCAAGTAGTTAAGACTACATGTACACGCTACCATGCCTGGTTAATTTTTCTTATTTTTTGTAGCAATGGGGTCTCGCTATGTTGCCCAGGCTGGTCTCGAACTCCTGGGCTCAAATGATTGTCCTGTCTCGGCCTCCCAAGGTGCTGGGATTCCACATCTGGCCAAAAAATTCAATTTTTTAGAGCATAAGTTCCACATTAATTCCTAAATCGGAAAACAAAATACTTCCTTTTAATCTAGATAAATCAAGGATGGTCTTCCTCTCTTTCAAATGGCTTTACACTTTCTAATAGAAAATAAAATTACCACATATATGTTTATATTAAGGAAAATAGCCAACAGCACAATTTTAACAAGGAAACATATTGACTCTCACCCCAATGTAAGTGTAGTACAGTTCATCAGCTGGTTGAGTTAACTTCAGTTCGGCCCAAAACTATAACTGGACCAAAAGTTATAACCCCTTTTAAATAAGATATTAAAAGTATAAGAGATCACATCCAGCCACCTCTTCCATGCTGAAACAAACTTTATAACAGTGTTGTGTATTTATGTAAAATTGCTTTTTAGTAAACTTAGGTTTATAAAACAGGCTGACAACACTAACAAGAATGTAAACAACGGTGAGCATTGAGCAATCTCTTCATGGCAAAGTACTTACCAAGGGAATAACATCCAGAAGGAACACAAGCAGGGTGCAGAGCTCAGAGACTGTCGGGGGAGGGCTGACGCTTTTTCCGACAGTGGTCTGCTTCACTGGTCTGTATTAATCATGGGAAAGAAAAACAAATTCTTTTTCCCACAATAATTTCAAGCATTTCTTACGATTTCCAGTAAAGTTATTCTATTTCAAACATAATGAGAGACAGCTTTTGTAGTTCCAATCACTAAGCTTTGGTGACTGAAACTATCTAACCCAGAGAAGTGTCAATAACTGTCTTGAATCTGTTGGGCTCCAAAACAGGTTCGCTCCATGTGAACTCCATCAATTCAGATGTGGGTGGTCCCATGCCCATGTGGCATTCCACACCCAGCAGATCCGCACCAACTGGTGCAATCCCATGTACCCAAGCCCAACCCAAAGGTATGTTCTAAGGGAACGAGCAGGGCCTGGAGACCCAGACCACATAGCTGTTCACCTGACTGCAGGAAGGGTCTGTGAAAACACCTCCCCACAAAACACCCATGAGTTTATCAGCACTTGAGTTGCTGTGTAATTCCACTGATCAACTCTATTGTTAGTTGCTTATCTTTCTTACGTTTAAATTCAGCACTTCTTTTAAAATAAGCAGGCAACTGAATAAACAGATATGTTAAAAGGTATATATTGGTTCTCAAAACAGAGTAACTTGGGATTCATCTAGCTACAATGGTAAAACTCAATTCGAGTTAATTTTCTTCCTTCTAAATTAGTGCTAGGTATCTTAGAGTTCATCTTAGAAAGAGAATGCCTTCGAAGAACTGCATATACTACATCCTAGCAATTCTACTTAAAGGTATCTACTCTAAAGAAATCTGTGTAAGGATATGGGACTAAGATGTTCACCACAGTACTATTTGCAACAATAAAAAGATCAAAACCAGTTCACTGACACAATGGGCTATTATATTAAAATGAATGAACTGCATGGGTATGTTACAACGTATCTCCAAAACAGCATATTGCAAAAAATTACATGCAATTTGATATCACTTATGTAGAACTTTAACAAACTGGGCTCTATCATTTAAGGGTACACACTTGTTATAAAATCACAAAACAACAGCATGGAAGGACAGACACTGATTTCAGGATAGTGATTAACTCTGGAGTGAAAGGAGGGAAAAGTACTGGGGAGGTGGGGAGTTAGCTCTAGCTGGGTAGCAAAATTTTATGCTTTTAAAAAATAACCAGGCTGACCGAAGCATACTCTAACATCAGTATAACATGGCTTTGCTGTTGTCTGTGGATCCAATTACAATTAATTTATTTATCCCAGGGTTGTAAGCTCATGTGGGCAGAAGAGTACAGTGGTAGCAGTTGAGAAGTCAGATTCTGATATCAGGCACTATTGGGTTCTAATCTCAGTGGCCACTAATTTGCTGTGCAATGCCAGACAAGGGACTTTACATCTCTGAGCTCTGACTTTCCTATATATGTCAAAAGCATAATGGAAGTGCCTCCTTCCCTTGGGGTTGTTCCAAAGAATTAATGTCAGGCTTTCCAGCCAGAGGACACACACAACAAACAATATGGAAAGCTTCTATCACAGCTGCAAGACATGGGAAGAATAGTGAGACAGCCCAGAGCATTACACTAGAGATTAACAAGAAATAAGTTTTACAGCATGCCTCACGGGACAAAACAGGGTTCGAGAGATTACATTATTCCTCCTGTAAAGAAAGTGACATGGGAAAGGGCTCTCCAGCAAAGCATGATGTTCTCCGGGGTATGTCACCATGCACAATTTAGAGGTGGTGCAATTCACCAGACTAAAAGGGAAGGCAAAGCTGATTATAGTAGCTTAAAACATTAATGCTTTTATCCGACCAGTTATACATTAATTTCAGTAAGAATTTAAGAAGATTGAAGATTTCAAAAACACTCTACCAAAGAGCCACAAAACTAAGCTTCTTTAAATAGATTAGGCTTCCAAGAGAATAGTGCGAGGAAAGCTGATTTGATGAGTGCAACTAGAAAATGCAGACAGGATTTTCTAAAGCTAGATTTTAAAACATAAAGCAGCTTCAGCATTACGTGGCAAAGATTATGTGAGCCTTCTTACTGGAGATGTTTTTTTATTCTATCAGAATCTTAAGTGAATTCTTTCCATTCCTATTTTAGCTGAACTTTGAAACTCAGGAGAGACCACCCAGCTTCAGCTTCTTATATACATAATCTGATGATACTAAGCAGCTATGAAACTGTTAAACCCTTTCACTCTTCCTAAATATTCTGTAACCCTGAACTGCATACTTACTTACCTAAAGCATTCCTCAAAGCACCTCATCATATAATCCCAGAGAAAATCTGTGCTTAGGGAAGTGATCAGCAGATTCACGGTTTTAACAATCTCAGAGGCATTTCTGTTTTCTTTGATTGTACTGTAAAAGAAGCGGAGGAAATAAATATGTCTATGAAAAATCCTGAATTACAAGAACACTGTATCTGAAAAATTGTATCCCATTTGACCATTTGTAATTTATTTCTAGAGAGGCTGACAAACCCTGATATAAATAAAAACATTACTATTCTTATATAGGAAGGTGTTTGCATAATGCTATCCCGAACAATATTTATACTGATACATTCTCTTAGAAATAAATGTAAGGGGGCCTGTCGTGGTGCCTCACATCTGTAATCCCAGTACTTTGGGAAGCTGAGGCAGGATGATCACTGGAGGCCAGGAGTTCAAGACCAGCCTGAGCAACATGCCAAAACCCTGTCTCTATAAAAAAAAAATTAAAAATTAGCAGGGTGTGGTGGCACGTGCCTATAGTCCCAGCTACTTGGGAAGCTGAGGCAGAAGGATTGCTTGGGCCCAGGAGTTTGAGGGTGCAGTGAGCTATGTATGATCAGGCCACTGGCACTCCAGCCTGGGTGAGAGAATGAGACCCTGTCTCCAAAACAAACAAACAAACAAATAAAAAATCCCCAAAAACCAAGAGGTATTGCAAAAAGAATTTGTATAGAAAACCAGTTTTAGTCCACCAGTAGCAGGTAATTACATACGCCACTGGTGGAATAACATAGCACAGCCATTCAGGATGGAAATCTGGCTAAAATTCTAAATGTACATTTTTCAGTGGCTCAGGAAATTTGTCCTACAGAACAAATGGCATAGGTACACAAAGATGTATGCAAAAAGATACCACTGCAGGGCCATTTAAAAATACTGAAAATAGAAACTACCTCCAAGTCAATCAATGAGAGATTGGCTAATCAGTCAGTATTTATTAAATAAATGATAAATCCTTAATGAGTAATCTAAGGCAACCATTATATTCAATAGAACAGTGCAGAGCTACTTAAAACTTGGTCTTAAAAAACAGGCCACTTAATAGCTATTGTAATTCCATCTTTAAAATAAAAGATAGGCATCTATGTATTTATGTCTGTAGTAAAAGTTTGGAAAGAAGTGAAAAAAATTTATGTTTTTCTCTTAAGGGTGGTTGGATTATGGGTCATATAATTTTTCTTAATACTTTCAAATATCAATAAATTCTACAATGAGCATATATTACTTTCACACTCATAAAAATAATATTTATTCTCATTCTGGGAGAAAAAGCAAACACTAAGAATTATCAGTACACTTACAATTAATAAACCAGAAAAATCTTGGAACTGATTTAAATTTTCAATATACTCAATGCCAATTCTGGCAGAAGGAAGTTACATACACAGTAAAGCAGAAAGGAAGAGGTTGTATTACCTTAAAAAGAACAAACAAAACAAAACAAAAAAACCCACAGGGCTAACAGGTAACTGCATACTTTAAGCCAAACACGTTCACTCTGTCTCCAGGGCACCGGAGCGCATGCCCGCGGGTGAGCTGAGTGTCCCCTCTCCCACTCTGACGCCTCTCCTGAAGACTCACGTTCCTGCCTCCACTTCCCGAACTCATTCCCCTCCCTGTCCCTCCTCTCTTCTTCTCGTAACTTACCACTTGGGTACACTAGACCAAGTCACCTTGGTTGAACATTTTTATACTGGATCAATAAATACTGTCTGTATACTCCAGGTTGGGAAAAAGACTACATCAGACTTCTTTTACACTCTTCTTAGTACCTAGTAGAAACCATTGATTCACCTTTTTTGGCTTCAGAGCACAGATTATTTTAACAAGTGGTCTCACCTGCTGCATCTCCACTTTCTCTACTGCTTCACAGTTTATCATAGTAACTGACATAGAAAAAAAAAAATCATAGCACTGGGGAGGGAGGAAGAGGTGTGAAGTTGGAGGCCAAACCCATACCTTATCAGGGAATTTCCACTCTGAGTGTAGCTAAGTTGAAGATCAGAGCCAAGGGCATCTCTACAGTAAGAGTAAAAGGCCCTGATGACTTCCAGAAACAAATTCCCAACCACTTGGGGCCCTGCAATAAAAAGGAAATGGTCACAGAAAGATCAATCATCCATTTTGAAATCAATAAATGACATATACATAAAACATACCTACAGTCACTCTGTCTATGTAGACATTTTATATAGGCTAAAACATACGGAAACTTAACTTCAGTGGTGACAACTTCAGCTGAGGTAGCAACATTCATGAATATAGCGGACGTTTCTGTAGCATTTACTATGTGCTGGACACGGTTCCAAGCATTTTACATCTATTAACTTACGGAGTTGTCACAACAGCCATGTGAGCAGGTGCTACACTCTTGTCCCTGATTTCACACAGGGTGATGACGGAGGAACTGAGAGGGTAAGTCACTCGCCCGGCCGCATTCTGCCAGCTGGAAGCAGGGCACAGGCTACATGTGTTAAGCGTGTACGAACTGCTTGGCCGGGACGTTACTCAATAGAACTATCCAGAGAGTGTTGCAACTTCCCTATTCTGAATTCCTTTAATCACGAGCTAGGACAACACAAAAGAAATAACACCAATCCTGAAAAGAGAATAAAGATGGCACAAAAGAACTAAGCTGGCTGCACGTTAAAGAAGCCTCGTTGCCAATCGGGCGGTGGATGGGGAGGACATTTCTGCTCCACAAACAGCAACCGTCAGGCAGCTGAGGGACTGGCTGCTCAC